>JAMKCH010040858.1:0-13177 GCA_023653785.1 Ophioderma brevispina | reverse complement strand
ACTGAGTGTGTATTAGTTAGTGAATCAATCATCGGAAGGCATCAGATGTCAAAGGGAGTCAAAATGAACCATGTCTATTTCCTCAGAGACCGTTCCTGAATCTTGGAAAATAAAGTAAGTTATTTTATCCTATGAACTCCACGATAACTTGCACATTTTTCATCTAAATCGGAGCCACTTTAAAATTGACCCCTGTTACAACTGAAATTGACCCTTATGATTTTTGCGTTTTTAGCTATATCTCTTAAACTTTACGTGTAGATAGTACAAATCTACCTTTCCTGATCCTTGTGGTTAGACAAATAAAATGGGTCTTACTTTTCAACACGATGGATCAATTTAAAAATTGACCCCTGTAACAAACACTTGTCTGGCCCCCTCTCCTTAAGGAACCATTTGCTGTGCACTTTAAGAATCAGTTCAGGGGTTCCCCCTTGCAGTCTGTTTCAACAGTAATTTAATCAATCAAACCTTTTGTACTTGAGATGTGTACAAATGGCTTATAGTCCCGGGGTTAAGGTGATCGTTAAACCCAGATCACGAAACCCAGAGACCACCTAATGTCATAATTCCAATGAATATCTACACACAAATTCATAAAGGGCAGTCCCCTAACAAAGTAACATCAACAAAGAACCAACGCAAATCCACGAACCGCAACTGGCACGAAATCCCAACGGGCGTGACCGCCTCTTGTTAGCTAGCCCCGAGGTAGCTTATCTTTTAAACCAAGGGCCTCTATAACCAGAGACAGAGCCGAGACTGGCGGACAGTCTAGTTTTTGTGCTTTAAATGGTCAAAATAGCTGTTTTAATGGCAAAAAATCGACGCGGGATTGTCTGCATTGGATAACCTTGTTGGTAACGATAGAACACAGGGTTGATGTTAAAATGGTGCAAAATCAGGAAATTCGTGTAAAAACCCAAAGCATAGCGGTGACACTGTCCTTAAGACCATGAGGATGACTGAAGGGTGCTAAAATCATCCCGGTCTACAAAATAAGATTGGAAGTGGCAATTAGAATGACGATGGTGGCTAATTAAGTTGAGTCCAGGATTCTTGAAAGATGCCTTCAACTTATAAACGTTTCTTTGACGATAATTTTTTATCAGATTACCAATTCGGTTTTCATCCCGGCTTTTCCACAAACTGCCTCATTTGACAAAAACTACATTAAAATCTGATTTTAATGGAAAGCTTTTGCGGCCGCAAATCCTGAATGAAATTCTGTACTTAAAAAAACCCAAGACTGTGGAAATCTACCCAGTGGTCGCATCTTGACACCAGCTTGCTTCGGTTACGAGTTAATTGAATTCCAGAAAAAAATATGGGGTTATTTTCTGCAAGGTAATTTACCGGACCCATGGGATCTTTGCTACAGCATATACTAAAGTAGTCTCTTAGTTATTAAACCATGGCACAAAAACTGGTTGTCTGCCAACTGACAATGCCATCTACATAATCTGCTCTGAAGTGGTTTCGGTATACCAGGAAAGGCCCATAAATACAGGCCAAATGAAACATTTATCTCAATTGTCTCATGGGGCGTGACCAATTGACGTATACTCGAGTCCGCTGGATCGTGCCAAACGACGAAGACTCTGAACCACGTCTATCTGCATGAGCACCTTACCTAGCCAAACACTTATAAGAGCTTCAGGTTATCAATTGTCATTACTCAAATAGTTGTCACAAGAGTGCTTCCAAATCATTTTCTAGTGCCATCTTGGCTGGAATTGCACTGCTACACATTACAGACACAAGTGATGTATTGTTGGATAAAAAAGGCTTGTTAAAACTATCGGCAGAAAGACGTGTAGGTTTTTGTTTCATTGCCAGTGGCGTTACTAGCATGCACTAAAAAAAATTGCCATTTAGCATGCCACTAAAAAATTGCCATAAGAACCTAAAATCGTAAATGTAATTGGAACAATGTGCGCAAGCACGCAGAAACTGACCATTTTTTAACCTGGTAAAATGAGGTTCTTTTGGTCAAAAAAACGCAGAATAGGCATCAACTTTGGAGGATGATCGAATTGACCACCCCATCCAAAATATCAGTATACTCCAACATGGAGTGTACAGTCAGAGGCATCTCGGATAAGCAATCATCGATGCCCCCTGTTCATCTGCTCATGTTGATTTTTAGTTTCGAATGTAAATTAATTAGTCTTGAAAGTATGACAGATGTTTGTCAGCCTAAACCACTAAAGGGATTAGCAGCGGTTAAGGAGAGATCGACAAAAATGTGGAATGCTGTTTTTAAGTATAAATCAGGATAAGTAGGTACAATCTCTGTACTGCTTTATGTAAAAACCCCCCCCCAATAGGAAAAATTGAAGTCTTTGAGGTCGAAATTTGTCTTACCATCTCCTGCAAATAGACAACACAACGGCGTCTCAACATGGACCTAAACGCTGATTGCTGTTACCCTTGCGCTAGCAGCGCCAGGGTTATAGCTAGGACGCACGAGGGGAAAATGGTTTTTGTTTAGTCCAATTTGTGTGTATTTGTCATCGGGCTACCTTGCTTCTTGTGTGGTGACAAACTTTGGAAAAAAAAGTGGGTAGGCAGTGGCGTCAATCGCTATCAATCGTGGGGGGGACATTTGATATGGTATCGTGTTAGCTGAAAATTGTCTCGCTAACCCTCCCCCCCCCCCCCGCGCTTTCAACCATCGGTAAAGAAAATTGGTATACCTGCGAGCCCAGCGAGCCCGATAATTTTTAGATAGTTGTGATTTACAAAAATGTTCCCGTTTCAACAGAAACAATGGATGTGGTAAGCGATAGGGGCGGATCCCAGCCCCTCTCGCCTAAGCAGATTTGATCAGAACCAATTGAACTACAAGTGGTTTAATTTATAATTCTTCTAGGTTTGATCAACGGTCTTAAAATATAGGTTGAGGGGTAGGTTTTTGTCTTGACATAATCACATAAATAAGGTCCATGAAGAGTTCATATATCAAGTGACGCAGTGTAGATGGGGCCCCCAGCACGCGGACCCTGCCGATATTAACTTTCCAAATTATTTCTACGCATTTTGAGAAAACAATTAAATGTACAAGTGGTACTTTATAATGCTTACTTCTGATCACGATTAAAATCGCCGTTCGATAGATAGTCTTTTTTGTAGATGGTTATACGATGTAAACGGCTTTCAACTGTTTAATACAGAGGAACCTGGCCATTGTATACAGAGTTGTATAAAACTGTCCATAAAAGTTAAATATTACGGACAAATTTAGATCCTATGACCGATGTTTTGACATAATCGTATATTCATTTTTTACAATACATAATCGGAAAAAAAATGAAAGAAATCAGATTAAAAGAATGTAGATAGGAACAGTTTTGTTACACCTTCCCATTTTCTCCCCATTCCAATGGAGTTCACACAGGAAACACCATATGGGTCAGTGATATTCTTTCTAAAAGTTCGTTATTGCGGCCTTGGCATGTTAAAGACTAACAAAACAACTTGAGCAGATAAAACTTTTATTGATCAATGATATGTTTTAAAAAACAAATCTAAGTTTTGGGTAAGAGGGTCTGCGACAATGCCTCAAACTAGCATGTTCTCATGACCTTTAATATGTTGCTGCCTTGTCCACAAGTCAAAGTTCACAACGTGATAAACCCTAGCTTTTTAGCTTGGCAAAGAAAGTATTTAATTGTGTTGGTGTGTCTTAGTTCAACGTTGATGTTACATGAAATTGACGAATGTCTTTCAAAGTAATCACCAAGATTATGGCAATGGACAAGTTTTAAAAGTGAAATTTAGAGAATGAAGTTATTGAAAAGAGATCTGGTTTCAGTGGCGGCACCAGACCTCTTTTTATGGGGTGGCAAACGGGGAGCCAAAGTGAAATTCAGGGGGGTGGGCAAAAGTGGAATTCTGGGGGGGGGGGCGGGGGGCCAAAGTATCCAAATATTTGAGTTCTCAACTCAATTTGCCCCAAACTCGCGGATTTTTCCCAAAATTTGGTGATTTTTGGCACCAAATCGCCGAATTGACCAAACTCCCTCATTATATTTCGGCGGGGGGGGGGGGCAAAGAAAAAAAGCGCCCCCCAACACCCCCCCTTGACCCCCGGGCGCCGCCACTGCTTGTGTTCGCTTCTGCACCAGTGATAATGTCTGTTGTCTGTTACAATGTTTAAAATTAATAATCAATGTAATTCATGAATGATTATCATTCACTATCATGCACAGTCATGCAGTGATTATCAATTCACTGAATCTGATTTGCAAGTTACTCTTTGAAGCAGAGGTCTGCAAGATTTATCACAAAATGATGGAACTGAACCAACACGCTTAACCATGACAATGGGGAAAATGAAGGGTCAACCTAACAAAATCTATAATATTCGCGGATAAATTCATTCTTACACAAAATCTCATTTTTGCAGATAGAAAATAGAAATATGCCAATACAGCTGCAAATTCTGAATTCGTGAAAAAATAAAAGTATTGACCACCAAATTGTCTAAAACGGAGACAAGGAATCCATAAAGGTTGGGCAAAGGCATATATGAAAACAACAAATATAGAAAAAATCCACATTACGTTGACCCCCAAGGTCGTGCGTTGTCGCATTTCGTGAATAGGCCAAAGATTACAAAAAATTTGTCGGGCAATTTTCTGAAAAAGCTGTGGGGGTGACAAGTTTACGTAACTTGCTCCAGATACAAGTGTGTTTGTATTTATTTCTTGTCAAAATTTATGGGAATTTTCGGGGATTGAGCGTACTTCTACAGAGTCTATATAGGAGAATCAGTGTTTATAAAAACTATGTGAACAAGACTGCAGGGAGATTTCATACCCGAGGAGTAGGACGGGGAATAATATACCAGGCATTCCAATGAATGTGCTAGATAATATCAAGAGTATATCACCGTGTTTGAAAGCTGATTTTTTTCGGTTGAACAACTGCTAAAGTTGAAGAAGTTTCGGAGAGGATCTTTCAGGAAAGATCAATACCTGGCATACTTTAATTGATTACACCGATATGAACCATAACAGCAAGAAAGCATTGGTACTAGCATCGAAAGCTCCGAGGGGATCCAAACAGTACTCCACAGCAGCCAACTGTCAAGTCAGCAAGAAGCCCAGAGATCAAACCAGACCATAAGAGGTTTAGGGGCAAACCTGGTCACTCGCCCCTTCAACATGGGACGAATTGGAAATACGGTATTGCTACAACTTTACCAGTAAAAGCCGTAGGCCTTGGACAACATCTCAAACTGACAGCCCTAAGAAATCTCGGCCCAGTATAGCAAAGGAATGGCTCTTGCGATCTTACAATTGCTGCCTATTTCCCACAGTTCCCAAGATCTGCGAGGGAAAGCACAAGAACAAATATCACTCCTCAGCCCTACCTACAAGCTCTTTGAACGTCTCCCGCTCAATCGTAAATCGGCACCTGGATATGATAGACGATCACCTCATACCAGAACAAGCCGTTACCGGCCCACAGGCAAATCAATAACAGCCAAGTACTCAACCTAACTCCACCCATTTGAGGATTGTTTTCGAGAAGGGTATGGTACCCGGAGCTGTGTTCGTCGCCCTATCATCTCAGCGTACGAAACTGTTAATCACATATGCCTACTCCATAGATTCTGGAAATTACCAAGGACATCCGCTTGACTGAGTTCAATTCGAGGATTGCTGGCAACAGGATGTTCTTTGTTCAGCTAGGAGCGAAGAAGAGCCGCTGGCGTAGCCTCAAGAATGAGTCCTACCCACAAGTGAGTGTGCTTGCACCTCTCCTGTTCAACATTAATACCAACGACCAACCTAGGAGTGCAGCATGCAGGAACCTGTCCCTTTATTTATGCAGACATCTTGGAATTAGATGCCGACTTCTGCTCATCTGTTTATTAGGAAAATCACCTACGTGCAAATCCATCTAAACAACAGGTGTGTGCTTTCCATCAATGCAAAAGTAAAGCCAAACGCAAGCTTAAAGTTACCTGGCATGGAACACCCTTGGAGCACGTGACTAACATAAAACCCCTGTCTACCTAGGAGTTACCTTGGACCGCACTCTCTCCTCTTATAATACCCCATCGAGAAGACGAAGAGTAAAGTATCTTCACGCATAACCTCTTGAACAAACTTACTGGCAAAAGATGGGGTGCTCAACGCTGCAAACCACAAAATACCCAACTAAAAGCATCCAAAAGCGGGCACTTGCCCCTGTGCTACTCCTGTGCAGAGTACGCTTGCCCTGTATTGGAAAGAATCAACCAATTCCAAGAGCATGATTCGGCGTTTAATGCCTCCTGCCGGCTTATTCACACAGGATGCCTCCGATCCACACCACCCGGAAAACTTATAATCCTAGCAGGAATTGCTCCACCAGCACATCCGGTAGCGTACGAGCATGCAAGAGCGAGCTGCTTTCCAAGTATCTCTGTTAAGCACCCTATGTCTGGACAGATATCCGCTGCAACCGCCTTAAAATCCAGAATATTTCTTAAGCAAAGTTCCAACTCTTGAAAAGTCTCTAAGGAGCTCAAGATATTCGCCTTGTGGAAAGAAAGAATTGCCGTCAACCAAGTAACATCTATTGGGTGGCATTGAACCCGGTGAGCATCTCCCACCTGGAGCTGACTCCTCATGGGCTGAATGGCGATACCTCAACAGATTGAGAACCAGAACTGGCCGATCTAAGGTTTCCTTGCAGAAGTTGGGGGTATATGGAAGCAGATCATGGAGGAGGGACAAGCTGTGGTTGTGGAACAGCACCGCAGACAATGGAGCATCTCTTGGTCTGCTCATTGCTGGAGCAACAATGCACAAACAAGGACCTTGCGGAATTCAGTGAAGTAGCCAGACGTTGTTACCCATCTCTGGCTGGATTCATATTTGAGAACCACAGTGTTTGGACACGATAAGAAGAAGAAAAAGAAGTGTTTATAAAACGCGATTTGTAGCAATTCTGCATTTTCCGCGCACCGATAATTGGGTATTTTCCCAACCAATCTGCGCTGAAAATTGCCGAATCCGTGTAATTACGTACCTAAAATATTCTGCAAGATATCATTTCCAAAACTTGCAAAAATAATATTAATATTCAATCATGAAGACGAAAAAACCTTGTCCTCTTTACTCCCCACTCGACGATCTTTAAATTCAAAATCATATACCAATAGGCTAAAAAGTAAATAATACCGCAAGCGTTTGCAACAATCAATGCCTAATCCATCACTGAAAAGTTGTGAATAAATAGACTCAAAGTTACTACGGATACAAAAAAAGCAATACGGCGAAATATAATTTTCTACTTGGTTTGTCTTTGAGTAAATTGGAATATAAAGAGATGGGTCAAGCTATTTTTGATGAGGATTTAAATGAAAGCAACTACTCTACTCCCTGTATTGAATGGAACATTCAAGCATTCAGGTAACAAAACAAACACTGGTAAAAGGTAAAAAGTCCGGAGTGTTTTCACAAAAATATTTTTAAAAAAATCACAAAACCTATTGATTTTAAGAAAAACGATAACGTGGTTATTCTAAAAATTTGTAATTGTTCATAGTTTGTAGCCTGAAAATAAAACATGGTGATTCGCAGACGGGAAGCGGGTCGGACGTGCGCATTTAAGTTTTGAATCATTAAAATGCCAGTTCCGAGAAAACCTAACACAAAGTTGGGAGTACCCAAGCCTATTTTTGTTTGTTTTGAGAAGATCTTTTTCTTCATAGTAACGACCCACTCTAAATTCGATGGAGTTGTTGAGTCTTTGCATATTTTGGCCGTTGGCAAAGGTAGGTATACACAATTGTCGTCGAGGACGACAAACAAATTGTCATTTCTCAAACCAAAATAGTAGGCAATAGTATTAGTTTACAGACATCTTTTGGTAACAAGCTATTTTTCGGATAGGATAGATCCAGGAATATCTGGCCAATATGTGGAGAATCACTGAGAAAAGTCCCGAAAATCCCCTGGTGGCATTCTCAAAAATTCAATGGCGTCCAAATGGGCGCCCATTTTTATTTTGTTCATAATTTCCAAACCCAATTCCAGCTTAGAAACAAAAGTAGGTATCCAACATATGTGTTGAGGTATTATAAGGATGAACCATAAAATACTATAAAGATGATTTAACATTTGCAAGGTTAAAATTTTCCAAATCCAAATGGCGCCCCCCCACAATGCTGCCTTCGAATCCGTTATGGATGAAATGAAAATGGTCAATTTTAAATTAGGGCCACAAGGAATCAGACGATTTGGTTGGTACTTCTAACTACCCAGGCTAAACTTAACTAGCTAAAGAGGCAAAAGTTGTTTCGTACAAACTACTCCAGCTCATGCAAATTACATAATTAATTCTTAAGTTCATCATTCTGGCTCAATAACAGTGTGAGGACTGTATCAAACCATTACGAGAGAGATTGTGACGTAGATTTCCCTATGTTCTGACAATATTGGAAAGTCAAAGTGGGTAATAACTAAAATGAAATCCGAGAGTGGAGATGAAGTTAGCACTAATGTAAAATTTCGATGTGAAACGAGAACAGTCATGAAAAGCTCAAAAGAAACAATGTTGATCAGGCCCGGGACTCCTTCCGGGGACCTCACAGTCATCTATGATGTGGCCAGTGGCCTGTGGCTCTCCACAATCGCAGCCCGGACCAGTGAATGAAAAGCCCCAAAATGATCCCCGATCATGCGATGGAAGAGCTTTGTATTGCTAACGCCAGCTGACGTAGCCGAGGTGGATCATGCCCTCCCCCGAGTTCCACAGCCGAGCTTACAGATTGGCTGTCACAAATGCTTAGGGTCCAAGGTAGAGGACGACCACCGCATGAGATCATCTGTTATCGTTCCGGAAACACTGGACTGAGGATATTGACGGGCAGCAAAACAATTCATGGAACTCTATGATCCCGAAGGGTTGTGTGGTTGGACTATCTAGGCCACACCAGGGTTCATCACATTCCTTGGCGAACTTGATCATCTGAAGTCCTCCAAAGGTTTGCAGGAGTATGCCAAAGAGAACTGGAAAGGTATTTCAATAATAGGCGTCACCCAAAAGGCAACACTAACAAGTCTCACTACATCATTCAGAACGACATCAAGACCGTGCGGTGCGTGACTCCCAAACCGGTTCAGCAGACTCTGCAGCCGCTAGCCAAAGCAACAGCCCGGTGTATGTTATGCAAAGCGCCAAAAGACAATCCCCCCACCCCAGCCCCTGCGAGGGCCGCCTGAGGAGACTGACATGAGGTCCGCGACTTGGCCAGCGATGGTCTTGGTGTGTTGATGAAGTAAGTCTGCGGTCCATCGTGACACTAGGGCACTCCGGTGCCGGGCAATGTGACAGCCCATCTCCATCTGATGTAAAGTTCTCTTTTTGCGCACGAAGTTGCAAGGTGAAAAAAAGCGCTGCGGCCTCGGCCTGCGGTTTCACGCGCCATCGGTTGAAGAATTGACCCACAGTAGCTCGGTTTCCCTGCAACACTGCCTCCAAGGCCCTCAAAAGCCAAGCAGCCATCCAAGTGCTGTATCGTCTGCGCAGAAGCACTGCGAGTGGAACAAGCCCCATTTGGCCACATCGAGGACGCAAATGTTGATGATGATGTTTTGAATTGAAACGACCGGGCGCCAGGACAGAAACCCTGAGGGACACCGCCCCAAGTCGGCGCCGCCACTGTGCACTGCCCCACGATGTCTCCAAGACGAAAGATCGTCCCGGCCATGAGCGCAATCATGAAACAGTTATGAACCCAACAAGCCCGACATCAGGGAAGACCATGAGAAGCCCAGACGCTAGACTTATCATACGCCCAGCAGTTAAGATCACGAAACAGGGCCCGTACAGCCAGGATTTTTTGGGGGGTGCGAAAATTTTTGTTAAAAGTGGACCTAACCCCCAAAAATGTTCCTTTTGAATATTGTGTTAAAAGTGGACTTTCTTGTCAAAATTTGGACCTTTTTATTACAAAATTCAGAAAACAGTGCACCTTTCGTTTGTCCCGTTTGTGGAATTTGGTAATGCGTTACCCATGCGTACGGGCTTGTTATTAAGACTGTCGTCTTATTAAGGAATGATCGTCTGCTCCAAACCCGTTCTCTTACGGAAACACTGTCTCGACGTGTGTGGTTAACTACGCAACGTGATTGTTGGACCGTATGCAGTGCAAAAATTGGTGCGGGATCCAAAACAGGCGGTTGGAGCGTTGATCGACCGGTGTTCTTGCTAGGAAAAAAACAGCCAATAGCTATAGGTAACTGTGACAGAGCGTTTATGATTGCGGATAAGTCCCCTTAAAAGGGGACTCTCACCATATCAAAAATTGTGTTTGGTTTTTCATTAATTTCCACAGGACCATATTTTTAAATTAAAGTGCCCTACATTTGAAACATGATTATTTCAGTACAGAGCCATTTTTTATTCTTTGATTTTTGTACCCCAAGGATGGGTTGGTATATTTTGAATGAGTATAAGTCCTGAAGTTGGCCGCACAGGTGTGAATCTAAAAGGCTAGGACTGACTCCTTCAGTCCTCTAACACGTACGCCACCACCGCGACGATGTGGTGCTCGTGGGCTGAGCAAAAAAACGCCCATTTTGAAGACGCCATTTTGAAACAGCGAACTGGGGGCCAGGGACTCAGGCGCTTAGTGAAAGGCAAGGCAAATATTGTCCTAATGGTGTTGTGAAAAAAGTGGAAATCTGAAATTAAATGTGGATTTCCTTCTTATACTTATTTACTTGTATATTGAATATCATTATGTGCAATAGCTATACCATATATTTAATGGTATTATTTGATTCCATAACTTTTAAAGTACTATATTAGGTCGATTTTTTCTGACCACTTGCCCCGGCTTCAACATGTCTGCAATATCAAAAATGGCGGCCATTTTGGGCGCCATTTGAATTTGAAACTGTCCATTGTTGAAACTCCTTGGTTGTGTTTTAAATGATTCCTCATACTCAAAACATATGTTGAATATGTTTGTTTTTTTTTAACATGTTACAGTTCCAAAAATATTAAAAAATATTAAAAAACGGCCCATTTGGCGCCAATCTGGATGTTGGAAAAAGCCACCAGGGGATTTGGCGGGGACTTTTTGTCAGGGGACTTAGTAAACATGTTCCAGCACCCTTACATGAAAAAAAAAATCAGCTTGTTACAAAAATGTCCACCTATTAGGCTATATGAGCTAATACTAATGGCTATAGGGGGCCTGCACTGAAATCAGGTCTTTAATTCTAGGTAACCCGCTGCGCTTAGCGCGGAAAATTTTTGGAAATTTCTGGGTAAAGGAGTATTGCAAGTAAGTGTCATGGTGCATGATTTTTTTTCGAGGACGAGGGAGAGAGAAGAACCGACGGCCCGGATCCGCCAATGGATAAGCGGGGCGGTAGGCCTCAGTACAAATCATGGGGGGGACA
This sequence comes from Ophioderma brevispina, assembly GCA_023653785.1. Classification (NCBI taxonomy): domain Eukaryota; kingdom Metazoa; phylum Echinodermata; class Ophiuroidea; order Amphilepidida; family Ophiodermatidae; genus Ophioderma; species Ophioderma brevispina. The sequence goes on along the minus strand of JAMKCH010040858.1, from coordinate 1,760 downwards.
TTTGATATTGTAGTCCACACCCCAAAAAACGTTGGGGGGACATGTCCCCCCCATCGTACCCCACCGATTGACGCCCATGTGTGTGGTGTAGGGAGAGCCAGAGGGACGTATAGAGCGCGATCTCCTAAAATCGGGGGGGTAATTTGTCCGGTTTGACTCCAGCCGTTTTTTACAATCAAAGTCCAGAGAAATTTTAGCTTGTGAAAGTCATTGGCCTTGTGTGCATTTCCACTGGTGGATGGCAAAGGCATACCATTGAGGCAGAGGATTTACCCAATGTGCAACTCTATGCTCAAAGTAGTAGTAAAGGGCCGTGATATCTGGTATGTCTTTCAAGTTAACATTTCACTAATTAGCATTGAAAGTTTTACTACCAAGTTTTAGCACTTAGGCATTTGACCTACACAGGTCCATGGTCACACTAACTCTAACTCATGGAGAGGGAATTATTTGAAAAACTATTTTTAAACTATTCTATATTTTAAAATTCAAGTAGCCTTTAATAACCATAATGTTAACTTAAATGTTTCGTAATTAACATGTCTCATATTAGAACTCAAGCTTTAGCCATTTACCAAAATCAATTTCCCACATTCTATGTGAAAATTAAAGGGCTGCAAAAATTGTTACTCAGGTTTGGAAGGGGATCATTCCCTTGCAATGTGCATTATCGTTCTATTATCAAAACCGCAAGTCGTTTCACACGATACTTGATGGTATTGTATGCAGGTGCCAGCTCTCTCATATCAAGTGGGAGAAAAAGGATGCACATTAAATAGGAACACCCACCTTAATTACACACTTATTTGTGATCCTTTAGCAATTGTATCGTAGCCAAGCATGACACATTGAGTTTGAAACCTTTACAATATCGTACGAATGAGTATAAATAACAAGAAATAAAGTAGATATTGAGGAATGCTACAGACTTCAAGTTTTTTGACATCGCAAAGAATTGAAATAAAACAATCTTCCTATTAGTAAATAGCTCTTAAAACCATTCGACAGTGGTGGCGTAAACCAGCAGGGGGGGGGCAGGGGGCAGATGCCCCCAGGACAAATAAAATGGGGACGGGGATAAAGAAGCTAAAAATGGGAAGGACGAGGAAGAAGGGGAGAGGGGAAGGGAAAGATATGGCAGTTCTTAGCCGGCGAGCGAGCGAGCCGGAAAAAAAAATGGGGAAAATTCTTTGAGTCTTGCCCCCCCCCCCCCCGGGGCTCAGGTCTGGTTTACGCGCTCTGCCATTCGATAACAATGCCTCTAAAACATTAGGATTTCTAATTGTGACTGATGCACAGATTTCTATTATAACACTAGATGGCGAACGCCAGCTCAAAAGCGCGTACCATCTTTGCCGCCAGGCATAACCTTGTATTTCCTAAAGCGTGTCGTGATGTACCCCCAAAATTATTCCCCGATAACATTCTGATTCCATATGGCTGTACCAATTTATTCATACTCAGCATTATATTATTAAACTCTAGCTCAAAATTTTATTGTTAAATCATGAATCAAGTGTTGAGTTGTTTCTATATGATAATCTTAATGATTTCCTGCGTCACCCCGCATGGATTTCTTAAAGGACACTATCAGTGATCAACCGAAAGGAAAAAGTAAACAGTCTGAAATGATAGGAAAGCTTAAAAGTAAAAGGGTCATTATTCGGGAAGTCCACACAACGTGTCCGACTTATTGTCCTCCATTACAAAACAACCAATTTAGCGAAAGTAAACACAACATTCTTGGTTAAGTTTGGCCA
>JAMKCH010040857.1:0-13381 GCA_023653785.1 Ophioderma brevispina | reverse complement strand
CTAGGCTCCAAGCAGGAAACCAGACTCAGATGATGAGGCTTGCTGGTAACTTGTTAAAGGGGCACAGAGACATTTGGTTTGAAGCACGCCCTCGATTCCATTAAAAATCAAGATTTTTACTGTTATCTGTGTATTAGACTACACCTGGGGTAAATCAGCCAGGATCAATGACCTAAAATTTTTGGATAGGAAGAGAGATTGCAAACATGATATTTTTCCCATTTTGTTTTTTCTCACATGTAATATTTTAAAATCTTTTCAAACCAGACACTCGAGACTGAATTTCAAATCACCAATTTAATTGGATTCATTTGGTAGTGTTGCCACATTGAATGTGGTGTGGCTGCCACCATCTGGCTTTATTGCTAATATTGATTTGAAATCAATATAACCAGTTATAGCATTCAACTTTCTTTGTATTTCATTGTCCACAGGTCGTCATGTGAATGCAAGAAGGTCATAAGTGCAATAGCTGCCATATCATACATCTGTGTGCTGCCATGTATTAGGATAACTCAATTTATCTTTCCTTGAGTCAGTGGCTCTTGAAATTGGGTTCTTCGAGCGACTGTGTCACCTGAAGACTATTTCAAGAGCCAAACCGACCAAAGACTATATCCGCATTAATAATATGTTGGGTACCAATTTCTGTCACATGGCAGCTATTGCACTTACAAACACCTTTGTTGCAGACTCACGGGAAAATCATATTCTGATGGTGTTTTCAGGTAAATCTCGAAATAACATTTTGAAAACTGACATATTTGAATTTGCCCCTCAAATGTACTCATTTTAGTTGATTGCACCATGGCCACACTGAAATAACTTGTAACATCTGCCAAGACATAAAGAAGCACCGAGACAAGTGGCAAAATCCATTGTAGCAACTTATCCAATTGTCCATCACTCACTCAGATTGTCTAAGTGAAGGAATGTCAACTTATTGTGCTCCCTGGCTGTCAACCACACACACATGGTTAATGGTTGCAGCACATTGACTGGGTTATCCAGTAGTGAAGTGGTCATTCTATCATTACATAGTGACAAGATGGGAAATGAGGGGCACACCTGCGCTGAATATCCACTCCGATTTGCAAACAAGTGAATTCATCAGGCCGCCCAGTGGAATTGAGATTCACTTTTAATTCATCAATGTTAATGTGGTGTCTTGCCTGGGGAAGTTTGAGACATTGCTGAAACATTTCTTTTGTACTTGTGGTTCCTATACAAAGGGTGTGTCCATCTTGCAATAAAATAAAAATGTTTTTATTTTTTATGTCTTGAGACAAGGCCTTCCTTCAGATATCTCACCCAGTGGAATGTCGGTATTTCTTTAAGGACAACTCAAAGATTTTTTTTTAGTTTAGTGAAATAGAAATTCTGTCATTGCATAGTGATAAGATGGTAAATCACATACCTTCATACTGACCATTTTAGGCAACCAAATGAAATTGAATACAGTTTAATTTGATTAATTGATGTTTTCTTTGGCATTTTGTCCTTAATTGTTTGTGACATGTCTTAAGAATGTATGATGTGTTTTAAACATGGACATTTCTTACTGATCAAGATGTGTCTGCGCAGGTGCCCCATGCCAAAAGATGAAAATATCTATAATCTATGCTTTGTGCTTTTCAGCAAAAGCCAATTTGGAGATGTTTTAGAATTAAAGGCTAATATTATACAGTTGCCTGGAAAATGTTGTGGAATGTCTTGAAGATGTACATAAAATGTCGTGAACATATCTTAGAAGTAATGAAAAGAAGCAGTAGAAATAGAGATGCCAGAGTCAGATTATGTGCAGTGTCTTGTACCAGATATTATCTTGGCCTACTATGAAATGTGGCCAACACTATAAACCCTTGAATTAAAAAAAACACTGAGCACTAAAAATGCATCATGTCTTGCCCTTGATAGCATGGTCTTTTACATGATACCCCTTCACATTTATCAGAAGACAGATGTGTGGTCTCCATTTCTTAGAAGACAAGCACATTTTGTCATCATCTTCCCTTGTTCAGTCTTAAGTGACGGAATGCGAGCTTCAGCTTACTTGGTGATTAATGGCTGCACACAGCCAGTAGTGAAGTGGTCATTCTATCATTACATAGTGACAAGATGGGAAATGAGGAGCACACCTGCGCTGAATATCCACTCTGATTTGCAAACAAGTGAATTCATCAGACCGCCCAGTGGAATTGAGATTCACTTTTAATTCATCAATGTTAATGTGGTGTCTTGCCTGGGGGAAGTTGAGACATCGCTTATGCTCACTTTTTTCATGAGAGAAGGCATCTTTTAATGCTTATTACAATAAAACAAACTATGTTCATATTATGGGATACAGATTCATCATTTATTCACCAAAAAATATCCAAGGAAGTGTCTACAGGAAGCTTATTTCTATTAGAGTCCACTCACTGGGACAAGACTGGACAACCAGGGAATAATTTCTCACTCTTTTGATGAAATGACTATTAGTCTGGACTTTCTGATCATGGGGCCCAACTGCTTCTTTTACGTTTCTCTCCAATAGGAAGGGTAGTATATTTTTTATTATGGTTTCATTTACACCAAATCCAACGGAAACGTTTGGAGGACATCATCTAATTTTAACCAATTGCTCTACAGATTTAATCAGAATTGTACCCAATTATATCCCAAAAAGTGGGCCCACTGAGAATTGAACTCGGGCTCACCAGCACCAAAAGGTTAATACTCTAAACTTGTTGCACCATTTTCAATTCTGATTTAATTCTAATTTGGTATTTTAGTGCTGTGTCCTCCAACAGATAAGTAGACTACTTTTATTAATGTTTCTTATTGTCTATTGGATTAATTTTGTATGGTAGTTGGCTGTGAAACCATTCTTATTATTAAACTAGGAACAATTAATAGTTTAAAAGGAAGCTCTATCCTTTACTTGTGCATATAGAGGAAGAAATAGCATTTGTATGTATGCAACACTCCTATAACTCCAAGTTTGTTGCATTCTATTGAAGTCAGCTAAAATATGAATAAATCTGCTTTCTGTTTATCCATAATTTACATAACACTAGATTATGCATACTGAAAGAGACTCCCATTGTCAAATTCAATTTTAAGGTAAGTATGGTTATAGAGATTGTCGAAACAATTGTAATATAACTTTCTAGGTACCTGAATGTCACATACACTTAGAACTCTCCACATGTTTTTTTTTTTCAAAAAAATGTAGCTTCATCAGTCTTATTGTTTTTCATGCACAAATTTGGAAGATTATCTCTGGGGTGGGGGGAAGGGGGGGGCAGGAGGGTGAGTGCTCCCTTCTCAGAATGCCTGCCCCCCCACAGGCCCCAATAAACTGACCTTTTGTACAGTGTCTATCCATGGAGAAGGAACCAAATTTACCTCCTCAGAAAATGCCTCGGCGCTCCTTCTGCCCCCCCCCCCATTTGCAAAGGTCTGTTTATGCCACTGAAAGCAAGTCTGGTTAAATTAATAAAAAGAACAAAACCAAAAGCAGTTTGCTTGTAAGGAAGGAAACCAAAATGCATATATGGTGTGTGAAAACCTAGCCAGTCAAAACTTGTCATATTTAATTTCAGAAGATAATGTTGTAAAAGAATAATAATGTTATATTAAAAAACAAAACGATGACCATTCTTACGATAAACCTAATCAGTGTTATTACAGAATATGCAAGAGCTCTCAGTTCTGGAGATCAAATATGGAAAGTAATATTTTGACTTAATGTATTGCAACCATACACTGAACCTCTCAGTGATAGCATGTAAGCTGAGAACTTCTCAAAATCACATAATCTTGCGTTGAGTTACGTCCAAGTCAACCCTCCGCGTGTTCGTCAAAGAATGACACTATCAAATACAAAACTAGTTGAGGTGAGCGCCGTCATTGAAGACCATTTAAGCGGCTAGAGTTGCACACATACAAATCAATCTGAAATTCAATGTATCACACCAGTGGAGAACAGTATAAATCCGTGAGTGTTGGAATGTAATTTGAGAGAGTTCTCCCGATTGCTAATGCATATGGCTAACTGGACATTCAATCATGGGATGCAGCAAGGTCCTGGCACTTCAAATGCACACCAAGACTAGTTACCATGGAGATTTGGTTAGCCATCTTGGATAATACTGATTAAAGACTAAAAGCTTTGTTTGGACTATTTTTCGAATGCATTTTCGTAGATTTTCCAAATATAGTAATAAAAAATGTAGATTCAGATATTTTTTGCATTTTTGGGTGGATATTTGAGCTTTGTTGATTCAGGTGGTTTAAAAGCAAAGTGTTAAGGCAAAAGAGTGTGCCACCTGCTTGGACTATCCACTTTCATTAAACCAACAAATTGCTGATATTGCACAATTCCATGCTCAAGATAATTAAACCTATTGATTCACTCTTTAAACCAGTGTCTTTGACCTTGCCTCTTTGTCATGTGATGGAGAAAGAAATGAAGAAAAAAAGGTAATTGAATAGGGGTTATTAAGGCAAGTACCACTTGTGCAATACTGTCTAAATCTGTTTCCAACGTGTTAATTGTTGTTCTTTTCTTGGATATACTAAGGTGAAGTGTAATAGGCCTTATTCCTTGATATTTTGCATTCAGAAATTAATGTTCACTTGAAAGACCAGATATTATTATTGGTTATTTGTGTGGGATGGAGATTATTAAAAAGGGCCTTAATCCAACAGATGTATGTTGACCTATCTGTGATATGAGAGCTAATTAAGAGGCTACTATACTCGTATAAGTATTTGCCATTTTGGTTGTTTTCAAAATTGGTTTCATAGTCATACAAAAGCATAGCTGATGTTCACAAATTGGTCCATTTTTATGGTACACTTTATAAAAAGTAGAAGCTGTTCTCCACTTAGGCAACATATTGCTACATCCAATCAAAACTGGAAAGTAAAATCAACATGACAGTGAGGGGGAAACATGGGAATATAACATCTTAAGCAGGTCATCGACAGTGAGGTCTGCCCTGTGAATTTATAAATGTTTAAATTGGTTAACATTAGGGACAACACAATAGTGAATGTGGCCTTTGTTTTCATAGGTTGGCACAAACATTCTGAGTAGGTGTATGTGTCAATTTGGTCCATATTTGAGAACCAAGCATAATTTCATGAATCCAATAATTTAAAAAACCACTTGATGATCAAGTTGGTCTTCTCACCCAAGGCTGGGTGGTCCCATTTAAAGAGACATTGGCAACATTTGAAAAATAGTGCGCCATCCAAGATTTTTCCAAATCGATATTTTTGGAATGGTTGTAATGCATTTATGATACAAAAAGCTCTCAACCAAAATGATTAAGACCATAAATCAAGCTTCCTTAGGGGGAAAACAGAACGATTTTATAATTTCGATGTGAAATTCAGCAGATGACGAAAATGGTGTTTAACACAGACACCACGCACGACCGTATCGCTTTCCCGCGCTATGCACAACTGTTTGATCGTCTATACCTTTTTTTTTTGGTTTAATAAAATGAGTACGAGGTCAAAAAAAATTTATTCATACCATTTATCTCATTCCCAAAAAAAGTATTGTATATTTTATGGTTGAATTATGTAAATTTTGTTAAGTCTATTTTTTTTCACATTGACTTCAAGAATGATCCATTTAATGCATACAAATCTGTCCTATTTTTGAGACTTGACCCGTCTACATTTACAAAATCATGTAATAAATCCAAGACTGGAGCATGGCCCATCTGCCCTACAAACAGGCTACCAAGCCTTAATTTGACACAAAGATAAGGCAGGGATAAGGACAGATAACCATTAATCTCATTCCCAAAAAGTATAATAGATATATTTTAATTTTAACATTTACATTTTTATATATTTTTTACCTATGACTTCATTTAATATTTTTTCACATTGACTTCAAAAGAAAGTGAATTAAATTTCATTCATCCAAACCTGTCCTCTTCTGAGTCTTGACCAGGTCTTACATTACATTCATGTAATACTCCAAGGAATGGAGGCAAGGCCCATTGCCTACAAACAGGCTACCAAAGCCTTAATTTGACACAAGTTTCACTGCATGTATGTTTTGCATGAAACAGGTGCTCTTCTTGAAGAAGACACAAATAAGCTGGCCGTTTTTGCTGATACTGGTGAACCACAATCCAATTGTGTGTTACAGAATGGGCAAAATAGAAAAATAGTCATTTTCCTGTGCGGTTTGAATTGAGAAACGGGTCCAGTCAGAAAGACTTTTTACAAATATTCTCGTTCTTGAGTTCAATATGTGACCTAATTTTATACAATTACATCAAGAAAATGACCAGTTAGGTATCATATAGAGGTGATGAAGTGTGTGGGTTCTATGATACACACATTCACAAACTCAAGAGTGACATAAAATTACAGACCATTAAGAACATAAGTTTATTTGGGCTTGGGTATAATGACCATAATAACAAAAAACAAGGTCCTGTAACTGTGTGACTTTAACAAATTATGTCTTGGAGCTGCCACGTATGTTTGTTTTTCAATGAAATCATCAAGTTGTGTTTTTTTTTCCTTAACATTTTTTCTGCACCTGTGTATTTGTTAATTTAAATGTGAATTTTTAATGACTGTAAGATTTATATAATGTTCTTTTGCCCTGCGTGACCAGTAATAAGGTCTGTCCTGGGCTCATGGTTATTCCTTTATTGTGTATTATGTTATTTTTAAATTGGTATCAATAAAGTGATGATTAATAAATATCTGTATGTCTTAAAGTCACAATCACTGAGCTTAATCTTACCCTGGGACATACAGCTAAATATTGATTTTGTATAAAACTCTGTAAATTTTCTGACCTTTTTGGTCTTATAACACTATAACAACAGATTATTCAGTGGGGAGCCCACCAAAATAATTTATCAAATGTTTGACACAATTTGGATCAAATTGAATCAAAATTGAATCATTTTGATACCAAATATAGTTAAAAATTGACAAGTATCCAAATGGGCCCCTACTGACATATTTCACAAGAAATCATAGACCTTTGATACAGCCTGTCTGATTGGCTCATTACAAGAAACAACATGGGATAGTCCTTTGAGTAACCAATCAAAATAATGCTTTTATATCTCTTTGTAAACCATACCAACATTATACAATATCTCTGATTTGCCCATTACATGATATTACCTTCCAAGTAACCAATGAAAAGAGTGGTTATATGCCAATAGACAGACAGGTAGTGCCAAGAGAAGATATCAGTAGCTTCCCACAATGCATTGCTTCCATTGGAAGTTTTTGTACAGGTAGTCATGTGAATCGTTAGAGATGAAACACTTTTAAAAAATGCAAGTTTGTGATCAATACTGTCAAGTTAGCCATGTTTCATCACTAACGATCCACATCAGTACCTGTACAAAACCTCCATTGGAAGCAATGCATTGTGGGAAGCTACTGAAATCTTCTCTTGGTAGTGCCCGGGGGTTAATGAATAAGTATGTTCCATTCTCTCCCTATTTTCCAATCTTTTCATAACCTTACTCATTCTATTAACAACTCACTCATAATGAGTCTATCGTACTTGTCATACCTTAATGACCACAAATTCTCCCGTAGTTATCTTTCGGCGTACATTACGCCGCTTTCAATTCCGCTATGTGCCATGTGCGTGCAATGTGACCATACCAGCTCATCATGTTACAAGTCCTGTAGGTGATGTAATAACACACCTCAATGGGATCGTTCAATGTATACAATGCTTACACAAACTCTTCACGGGGTATAGACGATGCGGAGTAATTTGCCTCGGCACCAGACCGTCATGTATAACGGATTAGTGACTTGATACCCAGGCACTGACCACCAAGTTCTATTACAGTCATTATCCGCTTATACTCTGTTATACCTTTATATAAATATAGTAGAATGTTATTAGATAAGAAATATTAACCCTTTAAGTGCTGCAGATGACTATAGAGTTACTTGGAGATTCAATTTTTCTCATTTTTTCCAAAAAAAAAAAAGTAGTATTTTTTGAGATGGCTGTACCAATTTAACTAAAAATTTGTAATCGAATGTTTTGAAGGAGAAAACCATTGGACCATGACTGGCGTCAACCAACCTTTAAGGCCATTTAATGGTGACATAGTCTCCTCGGGTTTTCAAGGTCTGGTCTCATGCACAGTAAACATCAATAAGAAACCCTCTGAGAACTAGCGCCCAAGATACAGCTTCTCTGATTGGCTCTTTTGCAGGATGAAAATATGAGAAGACCCTTGAGTAAACAATCAAAATAGTACTTCTTATGTTCTGTATAAACTGTACACTATTCTTACAGTATCTCTGATTAGCTCATTTATGATATTACCTTCCAAGTAACCAATCAGAATAGTGCTTAGATGCCGACAAATAGGCAGGGAGTGCTCAGGGAGTTTAACATTTCGCTATAGCAAAACTTTTTTCACATCAAGAACATTATCGATATTCCGGTTTGTTCCCTGGTAAACTAAACTAGACAAAATTGTCCTAGGAGGCAAGTTTGCCCTACAAGACAACATTGGCCTTTAAAAAGAACACAGTGACCTTGTGTATATATCAAGGGTTTTGTGCAAGAAGGCCCCATCTACAATAGCTGCCATTTGTCAGTTGTATTCTTATTAAGTGTTATACCTGTTAAATCTAACACCTGGCAGCTATTGCAGATGGGGCCTTTTTGCACTAAACCCTCAATGTTTATCAACATGTGAGAGTCCTTTCCCCAACGTACAATACAGTAATACCAGACGGTGTAATCCGTGCCTCCAGTTAGCCTAGTTGGCTAAATGTAACAAACGTGACAACAAAACTTCATGCGAAATCTGCCATGAACAATCTATACCAACATTGTTGTAATATCTTGGAGGGAGTATGGGTGATGAGAGAGAGAGAGAGAGAAATGATCTTTTATCAACTTGATATTTGTGGATTGGGGGTTTACTGGTTTTAAAAAAGAAAGAAAAACATGCCTTTAAGAAATTAAGGAATGCCATATACCATTTTGCATCCGATGTATATTTGATATGATACGGTCGTGTCTGGGTGATTGTGAAATAACGCCAAACCTCGGTGAATAAAATGATGAAAGACCAAGTTCTGAGATATCAGTCCATGAATTCCAGTTTTGATTGGAGGTGCCAAAAGTGCCTTGTAGTAAAACACTTTGTCTAACATGATCTAAAATGTGATGCTATATTATGAATACTTCATTAAAGGTGCAACGAGAGATTTTGAGACACCCAATATTGTGTCATAATAGTAATTTCATATAGATTAGCCACTCAATAGATATCTTACCTTGTGTTAGGCTACAGAAATGTCTTAAAAGAGAGAAAACGGGTGATTTTGATTTGCTGATATTTCAATGTAAAACATAGGCTGAATTTCGTATTTGCTCCTATACGAAATTAGAAATTTCACATTTTTTGTACCAAAGAAACATTTCTCAGCTTAATCCTATCAGATGGGGATATTTTTGATGGAAAGCTTTACATCAGGGCAAAAATCGGCACTATCGATTTTTTAAGGGACACCTGATAATTATGTGAAATCTCTCATTGCACCTTTAATATTTCAGATATCTTATTGGATTGGGTGAAAATTCAGATTTAAGCTGGACCAATTAGCTCAGTTGATTTGAACTGGACCGGTTAGCTCAGTTGATTTTAACTGAACCTGTTAGCTCAGTTATTTAAACTGTACCAGTTAGCTTGCTCATTCAAAAAAAAAAAAAAAAAAAAGAGCGGTATTCTGTATTTAATCAATAGCTCGTATACAGATTAAATCCAGAATTGAGCACCCGAGTGAATCCCAGCAAGTGACCCCACCGGGATTCGAACCTGGGATTTTGTTTTTTTGGTATATTTGCGCCATAGGCAAGCACCCTAACCACTAGACCACGCTCTCCCACGAACCTGTTAGGTTCTCCCACTGAACCTGTTAGCTCAGTTATTTAAACTGTACCAGTTAGCTTGCTCATTCAAAGTGCGCCAGTTACCTCAGTTGGTACTGCATCAAACCCACAAAATGCACTAACTAGCTGGTCAATTTTAATGGGCAAAAAACTCACTGGTATGGCTATTGTTGCCTAATTGATCCACAACTTACTTGAGGAGCTTGTCTTGGCTACAATGGTTTATCTGTGTAGGGCAACAGGGGTACTGTGCCTTATTGGGTAATTGTCTCAGATGCACTTTTTGTGGGCTTCATAATTGGGAAAAAGTCTTTGTGATGTGACATCTGCACATGGAAATAAGTGAGTTTCCCCATAACTTTAATTCTATAAATAGCAACAAAAAAGGAACCTAACTTCTTCATATTTGGTTGAGATTGGTAATTCTGAAGGAGTTTGTGTCATCTTCATCCACATGCACATCTGCACCTTTCTGTATGCTCATTTTCATTAAGATTGAGAACAAGAAGACAAGATTCTCATTGCATGGATGTAAAACGGGCTTTTGTTGTATTAACCTGTTTAAAATTTATAGCTGTATACGCTTGAATGGCATTAGTTATAGCTTTATTTGTTTGTTACACTTTATGTTTATAGTAAGTATTTACTAGACTTATCATGATTACAAGAAAATAACTCATGTATACTGTGTAACAACAATCCATCAAAGATAATCCTTGTACATAGTGCACAACAAAATAATGTGTTGTCAACTCATGAAGAATTCATTACATAATAGGATAGCAACTACCATTCTCGTCATTAACTCTGCGACAACAACTGCATCTCTTCATTTCCGTTCCATGCATACTTGCCTCATAAAACTGCAAACTCGTCTTCGCTGCGGCAGCGAGTTGATAGCCGTACTTCTCTTCGTCTTATCTGGCGCTTCTATCGCGATCTCCATCCTATTTGCACAACAAATCCAAATGACATGTTACTTACCTGCCAATAAGGGGAGTCGTGATCGAAGAACTCCAGATAGATGTCGGCAAACCCCGTGACAGTGAAATCCTTGTGACTTGGTCTTGGGCAGAGGCTAGACATACTCCCACCCCTGGTGTTTTAAGGTATATCTCTTGCTCTGTATATTGAAAACATTGCTGTAAAGGGTGTTGACTCGACATCGGCAGCAAATGCATAGCAACTGGATAGTTGAAGTTTTGTAGGAATCAATATCAATGTAACTGACGTCTGTCGTACCTTTTTTGCACTCTTTTCTTGTCGGGTGACAAATGCAATTATTATTATTATTAGAGGGTGAGTGTTACAATCTCAGGATTTGTTTGCAAATGTGAAATGTTAAAGCAAGAATGGCTCTCTTACAATGTTGTAAAAATTGGTGTTTTTTTATCAGGTTGAAATGTCTTGTAACAGTATCCAAGCAAGGTGTATGGTATTTTGTATTGATCTCTTGGATAGGTTATTTTTAACAGAGGATGATAGGATTGAGGGTTTGATAGAAGAATTTTGATCTGTTACATGGTCAGAAAATCTTAATTCATAATGTAACATTGGTTTTCTCATAATCTGGATATGTTTGTTTCCAGCCAAGAATACTTCAATAATTCAATAAATGATATTTCAAATGATCTTTATATATTCCATTACCTCAAATTTGTGGTTTTTGATTTCTTAGAGTGAGTTTGAGTGAATTGCACTGTTCAATAACTATGTAAGGGCTGCATTAATTGCTGAAACTGTGTAAACACCCAAACGCACTGCGAACTGCACTGCTTAAAGGGGCATTTTGTGATCCATAGCCTCGTCCCCCAACGTAAAACTAAAAAAAGTTGAGATTTTATATCCTCTGGTGGAAAATCCTTTGGTCTCATACATTATGTTTGCCTAATCTTACTGCAAATTTGATCTGCTCTGCAGAAATTGGCAATTTTAAATGTAGTAATTCCTGCCCTTAAACGGACAGAAATATAGCACAGAGGTCTGTGGAAAGCATGATTCAAACATTTGCAATAACATCAAATGCACGGTCGAATTAACTGAAATTTTGGAAATAAGCTTTTCTCATCTCAGGATTTGAATTTTGCAAATTCAGGGCAGTTCCATTATTGTTTTTGGACAATGAACAGTGCCACCAACTCCATAATGAGTAATAGAAATTAAGTTTTACCCTCTGGTTCACCGCTTCCTCCCATTGGCTAAATAAATAACATGTCCACCCGATGGATAGCCAAAGGCGATTGTGGCTCTCTGTTATGCACTTACCATCATCACCTAATTTTGTTGTGCTAGTGCAAGAAGGTTTTAATGCAATAGCTGCCATGTGATATATCTGTGTGCTGCCATGTAGTACGATGAGTTTCATTTATCTATCCTTGCGTCAGCGACTCTTGAATGGTTCTTCAGTACTGCCACCTGAGGAACCATTTCAAGATCACTGACCAAAGACTTGGCAAATAGTATTTCTGATGGTAAGTTTCTGACAAATGGCAGCCTATTGCACTTACGACCTTCGTGCATTCACATACAATCATCAAAAGCATCCAGAACAAATTATGAGAAAAAGTCTAATTTTATAGATGTGGGCAAGTGATCTTGAATATAATGTACATGAATGTCTTTGAGAATAACTCTTACTGAGATCACCCTGGGACCTCTCTTGTGCAAGAGAAGGTCTAACATGCCACCTCTTCCAAAAAGCTTCTTGGACCCTTAATTCATGTTCTAACCTGTATGTGCTTCTAAATTTGTGTGCTTTGCAAATACAAAGGGATTCCTGTGGGTTTGTTTTTTATGTTGGCACTATTAAAATATCAGGTATATATCTATATGTCCAACTAGAATCATGAATCAAAATAGGTCAATATGGTATTTGACAGTGACAGCAAAGGTAAGCTCGAAGGATGACTTCCCATTCATAAACCTAAACCCAATTCTACCATCGATAAATCACAATATCAATATGGCAGCAAGCAAAGCTATTTCAATTGGGCTTTGAGTAATATCACATCAGCTCCATCACCAACTAATCCCTGAACTGACCCAATTTGAGGAAGTTTATAGCTCAGAGTAGAAAACACTCACACCCATGTAAGCGCTCTCGTCAGCCAACCATCATAAATGCAACATCTCTGGGAACAACCCATACCATCATCCTCTACCATTCCGCTATGCCCCTTTCTACATCCAATGTGATAATGACAATGGTATATTGTGAATAGATGCAAAGGGAATGGATCAGACTGCGGGGATTGATGGGTCCTACCGGGTATCAATCGCCCGCCTTCGATTGGTGGGCCCCAAATTGAAATGAACCCTCGGTAACGGAAGCGACAGTGATTGGAAGACCTGATTGGAGAATGAAGCGCGTCAAGGTCCATGTTTTGGATGTGATTAACGTGTGTGGAATTTATCACTGGCTGCTGGGGTCACTTTGTTCTCTGATCTGCTTCGCGACAACGA
>JAMKCH010040856.1:0-13046 GCA_023653785.1 Ophioderma brevispina | reverse complement strand
GGGGGGTGGGACGTATTTCGATTAGTAACGGGGCAGGGGACAACCGGGGCAACAGCACACATGCTTTCATGACCTTTTGCGCATGCGTTCTACGAGTTCGGGGAACACAAGTGCCAGGCCCCGATGAATGGTTGAACGTGCAGCCCCGTGAGCATAGTCTGGTTGAATGCACAAAATGGTTATTAAAATTACTCAAATAAAAAAGTTTAAAACACCAAATTACTGGACAAATTTGTCAGAGGCAGTGGCGCAACATATAAGAAACATAATTACAAGCAGAGATGCACTGACAGTCAGATGCCGAATACGAACGTATTATCATGGCATGGCTAAGCAAGGAAGACTACATGTCACTGAAGGGGTGGGTCTGTAACACACACGCCCTGCCATGCATTGCAACCCAATGGCAATGATTGTGTATGTGTGCGAAATTGAAATTTCAGACTGAGATTTAAACCATATATTGAAATTCGAATACTAAAATTACATTGCCCGTGTTCTCCGTACAACGCAAATAACATGGGATATCGTAGCAGCTCGTAGCGGATGATGAGTAGCAAACCTCGGGCTAGCCTCAGTCAATTGCTTCCACACAAACCACATCGCCGCGCAGCTATATTTCCATCATTTTAGGCCAAGTATCGAGAATTCTTGCAATTTTTCTTGATCGTGATGGAAACATTGCTTTGGGTAGCTATGGCCTGGGAACGGGTGACCCTTTGAATCGAATTCTCTACACTCCATGCCCACGTTCACAGGATGCCGTATAAACCTCTGGACTAGACACTCTATTGGGTTGTTGTCGTTTGTACTAGGTCAGGGCATTAATATAAAGCTATTACGGGTTCCAGCCACTCATTTTTAAAACTGGCATTTACTCACATTGACATACAAATCATACCAAAGTCACTATTCTTATTGGAACGGATGTGCAGTTTATTGTCAGTGTACTTAACGAGGATGTTTGGCGTCCAATAACTGGGCGCCAAAAATGGTGAAAGAAATGAAGGCACTGAAGGATAATAAAAAATTTGCCTTTTATTACAATTCTACATCAAAAACTTGTAGAAACTGGTTCATCATAACCTCATTCATTGCTTTATTTTTGTCCTAATAATTATATGAATTCGTGATAATAACACCCCAAGGGAATCGGAATATACCAATAGAAGGCGGTAAATGAAGTATTTAAAAACTTTTTCCCGAAAGGTTTTTGCATCGGAAAACCCCGCGATAGCCTATGTACTTATCTCATAGCCCAGGGCTTCGCCCGGGCTATGAGTGTCAAGCTGCCTGAGCCGTGTCGTCAAATTGTTGAAATTCCAGTCTATGATACAGTGAAATAACACGATACGGATTGTATTGCTCGTACGTTGTTGAATGGTACGTGTGTTGTAGAAGGAGAGTAGGCAACGGCGAAATTTTAAAATTGCTTTGTCCGTTTGAGGGAGTTTTGGAAACGCGACGCGAAAATTCTAAAATCAGCGTTTTTTTAGAAAAAATCTAGTTGGTGCTAACCTGGTGAGAGCCAGATCAATCCTCCTTAAATTACTTCTTCTTTCTCTGTGTCAATTTCACACTGGGACGATATCTGGTTTAAAAGAAAATGGTTTACACCCCAAAAAACGAACTTTTAGCGGATTATTTCTAACATGTTTCTACAGGCACCCAAAATAACCCATTCCCAAACTTTTACTGCATTAACTTTGGATGTCCTGCCCCCCCCCTCCCGGTGCTAATATTGCTGTAACATCAACGGGCATCAACACCGACCGGTAAGAAAACAATGTCATTATATAATACACACAAAAGTATAATTATCGTGTTATTACCGTGATTTTAACGCTTCTAGAAGACATGCCTATTTTTGTCTCTTTTATAAAAGAGTGACATATTTATCAATACCTATAAAAGGGGCTTTACATTGTGTTTTTATTTTTTTCAAGGTTAAAGCTTTAAATTTGTTTGAAAATGTTGGTTGGTTTTCGAGCATATTAATGTTGCGCGAACTAGAAAGTAATGGAAGACTTAATCTATCTTATTTAGAACTGTTTTTTTGTTAAATAATTGATATTTTACAGTGTGAAAGTGTGAATTAATACTTAAAGAAAATTAAAGAATAAAAAAAAACAACCAAACAACAACCGAAGCATGGCAAAACGTCATTGCTATAACAACGGTTATTAAGGAAAGTAACTTAAAATCACATTAAGAACGAACTTCAATCAATCTTTACTTTCTTCAATACTTTAAGCGCCCTAAGTATAAAATGAGTATCATTTACCAGTTGATTGCAGCCGTTGACACGGCGGTGTAGCCTTCAAGGCCTTGAAGAAATGATCGCAAGTTTGTGGATTCGAAACCCAGACCAAACAACGTTATATATTCTCTCTCTCGTCTCTCGCTACCCCAGTGAAATTTAGGTCCAAGAAAATGTTGTCCTTTTGATTTAAGAACAAAACACTTATGTCTTTTAAAATGTGGCCGACCACATTTATTAACACAACACTGCCCTATGTCTAACTTCAATATCATTTGTACTATTCAAATGTCTTGGCCGTTATTTGGTGAGTATGCGTTTTCTTTAAAAGGAGGAAACAAAACAAAATCATTAATAAAACAAATATAAAGAACACATTGATTATAAAAGATATTATAAAATACAAATCAGAACAGTATTTTATATTATCCAAATCAGAAAATCTGATTTACTTTACATGTGCCTAGTACTTCAGATTAATAGAAAGAGGCTAAAATGAAATGAACTAGTATTACTAGTACATCTTAAGAGAAGGTGTCGTGTACGTGTTTGACATCTTTGAGCCCCAAAGATACACCGCACAGGGACTGTGAAATTCGGGCAAAGTGCAATTGATGTGTATTTACAATTAAAGCAATGGTTAGCCGTAGTTGTGAGGTGCTTTTGAGTATCTATAACACATATCACAAACATCAAAACAAGCTATCACAAAAAGCGTTTGCTACACAAAGTACAGAAACTTTCTTAGAACCAAAATACCTGTCCGTGTTGAGCAGGAGAACATCGTTAATTGGCCTCTAGATAGATATAAGTGGTTAAGGCACAGAAATTGTCAGAAGCGCAAAGAGAAAAGATTTATCATATTCTGTGATAAAGATTTATTTATTTATTTATTTATTTATTTATTTATTTATTTATTTATTTATTTATTGTAGTACGTCAGCCAGAACCCAATATTTCAATGCAGTAAATTTAAGGGATACCTCCAGAATACTTAAAAAATATTTTTGGTAGAAATCCGATTTTAGTACTTAGTATTTGATTGTGTTAGAGAAATTTGAAATGATGCAATCTTCTGTGTGTAATCTTTATTTGGAATAACCAGGCCCGTACGCAGGGGGGGGGGGTGTGAGGGTGCGGTCGCACCCCCCACCCAAAACAAATTCCCCAAAAGGGTCAAAAGGTCCAATTTTTGCTGATTTTTTTGATAAAAGGGTCCAAAATTAAGAAAAAGTTTGACAAGAAAGTCCAGTTTTTGGTGAAGAAATGTTCAAAAAGTCAAAAAATGGACCGTTTTAGGGGTGATAGGTCCACTTTTACCAAAAAAGTCCACTTTTTCAAAAAAAAGTCCACTTTTTCGAAGTCCCGCATCCGCCCCCCCCAAAAAAAATAAATTCTGCGTACGGCCCTGGGAATAACATTATATCGAATATGGTAGTTATGGATTGTATTATTTTGTGATGGAAGAGACACTCTTTTGAACAGTTTTACGCGTCCCTGATCTATGGAGCAACATGAATCTTGTGATATTTTAACACGTTCGCGTAAAAATATGGTGTTGCAATCTCGCAAATGTTTGAACTCTTTAACAGGCATATATATTTTCTAGAGCAGATTTGCTAGGAGGATTATTTTTTCATGAATTTCGACAGCTTTTTGAACATTGACCTATAGTTTACAAGGTAAAGTATAGTTTGCAATGTGATGTATATTTAGTGTGGATGAAATATCACCTTAAATCACGAACGACGTATTAGATATTCATGATGACATTATTGCTGCCGTTGTTATTTATGTTCGTGAACTTAGGAACTATTGATCGGTATTGATCAGTAATATTTATATCTTACCATTTTTTATCTTGAGAAAGGAAAGAAATAGTAAAAATAAAGGAGCCTAAGAAATTGCCTAGCTTTGCAGGTACATACTAAAGATAGCACCTTGTTCGATAATTGCGATGCGTTTAGAGGCACATCGGGAATAAAACACCAAAACAATCGAAACGGAATAAAGTATTCCATTAGCGTGGGGTGAAATTCCAATAGTTTTAGGACGGAAATGATTCTCCCGAAAGACATCGGTATATTTAAAGCCGTCGGATCTTACGCTATTCACAATTTTATTCGCAAGACGTGAGTGATTTCCGCTCGGGTGTAATATCATCTTAGGTCTGTAAGTGAATCATACTTCAACATTGATGAGAAAAGAATTGTTAATTTACTTGTAATGATTTACTCGTACGTCTGTTAATTTAAGAATAATAAATTCAAATTGAAGAATTCAATCTCAATACAACCAAGGGGAAATAAGAAATTATTACGTTATTTATTTATCAATGCATGCAAATAATGAAAATTTTATAGGTAAGATGATTTTCATTTGAAGGCAAAAATAACAAAAATGTCCTAAATAGCTTTTGATTGTGTTTTCTCCTTGTGAATCATAGTTGTGTAATATATACTTCTTTCTTTTTAACAAACTAGTAATAACAACTTTCAACTTTAGTTAGTTCCATAACTTTTGAGTGTTATTTGACGAGTACTTATATACATATATTTTAGATATGCAATTTGTATTGAAAAAATCCATCATACCGAATTTGTTCGATTAATTTATGTATTCCGTGTCTTTTTTTAAGTGGTGCTATAGTATCCACCCCATTGCGCATGAGATATTTACATCATAAGCAACATTGGATTTGTCATCTTATCTGCAAATATTCTAGCCGAATTCTTTCCCAAAATTGTAAAAAATAATAAATACGAATTTTTATAGTATATTTTGATACTTGAGTTAAGTCTTTGCTGGTTCCTTTGTTTGTGCGAGTGAATAGAATGTATCCTTGACTATTTAGAGTTATAATTTACCATTGCAGTCTTTTATAATTATGCGTGATGTTCATACTGATTGACGCTGTTATTAGAAAGGAATAGATCATTTAGTTTCAACATTGATCAATGTCATTAGTAGAGCGCATGCGTAATATGGCGTAACGACTATAGAATGTAAACTAAAAGCTAAATGAAGTAATTCTGTAATTACAGAAACCATGTTGTCATTATACACCGACGTCGTATAGATGCAGATTGTTGTATTGAGAGCTGAAAACTTCCCTTTTCTGTAATTCGTTTTTATGGAACGTACTATAAAATCACTAATCAGATTTTCACGAAAAAAAAACACATTTGAGTTCTGGTAACAAATAGGCATTATATGTTCATATTTAAAATCTTAAACCAACGGTTCTAGGACTGTATAAGTCGCATCGACATTTTATCAGGCGTGTGAGAGCTGGGCCGTTGTCTAAAATAGCTGTGGTCAATTTTATTATCCAACCAAGATAATTTCTCGTCAAAGTATGAACGGTGACCTGGATGCATTCATTCCTAGCTGCAAGCATTTTTGACATCAAGACAAAGAAACAATGTTTATGACATTGTTTAAAGGTCCCAGGAAATGAGATGATAAACCTACTCCAAATCTTTTCAAAAAATTCCATTACAATAAACAGAAAAAAGAATACACTACTAGTGACATCATTAGTGAAACTATTGATTTTCAGTCAGTGTCATGAATAGATTCACACCAGTCACCTGGAATTGTCTATTACTCTTTGAAAAATTAATGGCACCACAAATGATGTCATCACCAACCCAAATATTGAATGCTTTCTGGTCCCTCCTTGTAGACTTGACCACATGAATTCTATTTGCATTTCCTGGGACCTTTAAGTTTAATAAACATTATTATTGTGTTAGTAAATATCACTTACAGAGAGTGGTAGGATAGTTACTCATTTAAATGTGCACAAAACAGGAACAAAATGGGGAACGAGTGCTCACTACAAGAGGACCCTCAATTATTAAAGAAGAAATCTCAGCTGTCTTGCATTATTATTGAGTATTGTCAGCGAGGCTGGTAATCCGCTGATAATTTAAATTAGTAATCGTAACGTCGTGAGTTCGCTTCTCTGACAATAGGACATCACTGCAATTTTTTTTCTATTGGGATGTGCTAAAAGGGAGACAATGATTTTTTTCTCCGTTAGCCAACAAATGCTTTTGATGAAATAGTTAAATAATTTGATTTAATTTTGCTAAATAGCATGTTGGTGTGGGAGTCTGTTTTCTGTGCCTCTGAAATCAAGCTTCATAATCATTTGAGAAAAGTCATATTTGTAAAAGGTCATGTTTACGTCGATAAGAAAGTAGATATTTATGTATAATGTCCTTGTTCCTGATCATATTGTGGTTTATTCCTTTACAAATTTTAGTTGATAGGTTTACTTGTCTACTGTTAAAGAGAAATTTCATGGGCAGATTTTCAGTCTGGTACATTCAGTTAGATCTCTTAAAATCTCTATCTAGAGTTGTTACAAAAGGTCCGATAAAAGTTTCCTAAATTTATATTTGTTGCCTAGGCCTTGCTCTTTCATGTAACACTTCGCTTATAATCAAACGTGCAAAAATTGCTAAAGATAGAACGCCCCAAAGATGCAAAATACCTTCACTGAAACTTGCATTGATTTAAACAAAATAACAAAGTTTCCGACTGAATGAGCGAGTATGCCTATTTGCAATATTGATTTATGGGCCGTGTGTTAGTGTTATATGCCCGTTGAAAACAAGGAGTCTTGCGTCTTTCGGGGCGTTCTGTCTCAGCCATTTTTGCACGATTTCTTACGAGCTTTTAGTCCATTTATTTTTTCTTAATCAGTGAATATGGCTGAATACAAGTGTGGTTATTCTGCCAATCTTTATTGGGAAGATTCAAGCAGTATCAAGAGTTCTTGTTTTAGAGAAATTACAAAGTCACTACGATATATACTGTAAACTGCTTTTTATACAATAAACCTTGAGCACAAAATTGATTAAAAAGATGACAAGTTATCATTTTTCTCCCAGCAATTGTCACAATTAGAAATGTGTTGATTTAGAGCTATTTTGATTTTCTTGTTACGTAAGCAAACTGTTTAAATTAAAGCAACATGATGAAGATATTATTATACTCTAGAATGTTTGTTTTAAATATTTGAATGTCGAAAGATAATACTGTCGGGAAAATAAAAATAAAACATATTCTTATTTATATGCTTGTTAATTTCTAACAAAGAGAAGAGTTACAGGTTTTTCATTTCATTAAACACCGTTAAAATTCACTGTTATTACTTTTATATTTATTTGATCATTTTATTCTATTGAAATGCAATAATAACACACAGATTTCTATCTTCAGAATTTCCTTTACTTGTCCCCAATGAATCAATACCGTCTTTTTTGGCGGGTAAGTTAAGCGAATATGGAAAAGAAAAAAAAAATAGAATTAACAACTTTATGAATTACGCAGTTGAATGTATCATAACTCTGCACTTTGAGTTCAATTTATGACATTTTTTTCATCACATAAAATGAAATTACCTTTACAAGAAGAATAAATTATTTGTGAAAAGTAAATAAATACAACGGCATAGTGTTGCACTTTTCTGGGATCACACTCTACATGCTGCACATGGGATGGATAAATATCTTTGCGTGTGACTAGACTTTTAGAAGTGAAATGAACTATTCCCTTTGCATACGAAATGTGCTGCCAATGAACGGCTAACAGTTGAAATGCAGTTGTTGTAGCATATCGATTAACTTACATTCACATTTTTTGTTTTGCATTTCACAATCGCAAACTTTTCTCGTCGTATCGCTATACTTAAATTATAATGTATTAATGCGTCTTCCTTTCATCCTACACATATTTAAGTGTTATATTGTTTTTGGTGACGAGAGTGGTCATTAGATTCTGAAACCACTGCTTTTCTTGGCAAGTTTTATGAGTTTGATTGATTTACGCCTAGTTTGTTGTAGTATTCCAGTTTCTCTCTGCATCGTATATTAAACTTAACTTGGAAGCATCGTACTTTCACCTTGTCTTGTATTCTCATCTTTTGGTTAAAAATACAGGGTGAGTCAAAAAAAACTTGACCCTGATTGTGTCCGCCATTTTCGATTTTTAAGTAACATATATCTAACATAATTTGGTATCATCTGAAAGCTGGGTTCATTATCTTTAATTTACTGCAAAGATCATTCACATCGGTTAGGAATAGACCGAGCTACAGTTGTTTGAATCAAGTAGTCGGTTTTCTGCTCTGTCCACGGATTCACATTGAAATGAACGGCGTTCAGCGAAGGAAATCAGTGTTCAGAAGAAATCAGGCTATTTATTCACTGTAGATTCTTGATTCGAAAGACTGTAGCTCGGCCTATACTTAACCGATTGGAATGATCTTTGCAGTAAATTAAAGATAATGAAATAAGCTTTCCGCAAATACCACATATGTTAGATATATATTATTTAAAAATTCAAAATGGCGGACACAATCAGGGTCAAGTTTTTTTTTGACTCACCCTGTAAAAGCAATTGTCTGAGCATCGGCGCTATAACCTTTTGGTGCCATACCGTGTGTCCCAAAAAAAACCCGCAACACTTGGTGGCAGGCGCCGTAAGTTTTGAACAAAAGCACATTACTACTTATTCTTTGTTGTAAGGTAAGATGGGACTGTTAGCTAATATTCCTGAAAAGTTCATAAAGGTAGAGTCAATAGTTTTTAAGATATGACCCCAACAATCAAGTAACCCGCAGAACCCATTTTACAAAAATGAGGAGCTGGTTAACCAGAAGACTGGCAATGAAGAAAAGAATGGCAAATACAATATTGCAATGAACATTTACTTGCCCAAAATTTCTACCGGGTCAAATGACTGCATTTACATAATTATTTAACTGATAGTAATAAAACATTAATTTATTGGTGATAAAATATGTTTCAAGAAGATATAAAATTATGACTAAGTCATAGACAAACTCCACATTACATAAAAATGATAAATGCGTTGGGCTGCAACTTGCTTGTTACTGCAAATAACGTTATATTCTCAACTTTATGAATGTAAAACCTATGTTTTCAACACAAAACTCAATAACAATATCAGTATATTCATTCTGTCATTAAATTTTGGGTTAAGATAACTCTTTGTCTGCCGTCACAAAACGATGACGAATGATTAGCTCTAATTCAATCCAGTCTTATTTGGACAATACGAAGAGTTTCAAATGCATGTTTTTTAGCTGTTATTACCAATGGAAACATTCATATGTTAATATATGATGTGATCTGGGAAAACCGAAACATGTCGCACAGGACATTTCTGAAAATTGCAGCACCTGTCTTTTAAACAAGGGGAAAATCGTGGTTGGGCTTAGAGATTCATATTGGTGGTTCTGGTCGCAAACCGTATAGTGCCGTATTTGTAGCGCCTCAATTTGGTTAAATGGGTCCTGCAGGTTACTTGATTTCTGGGGTCATATCTTAAAAAATATTGACTCTACCTTTATGAACTTTTCAGGGTATTAGCTAACAGTTCCATCTTACAACAAAGAATAAGTAGTCTCGTGCTTTTGTTCAAAACTTATGGCGCCTACCACCAAGTGTTGCGGTTTTTTGGGGACACACGGTATGTCACTAAATGTCATATTTTGCCACTTTTTAAAAATCGCGGAGCGGACCCCTGCCTTGTGCTTCAGGGAAATTGCCCTAGATCTATCAGGACAAATAACGTTACCTCTTTCTTTGCGGTGATCATCAGTCATTTTCCTCTAGGGACGTACGGGATATAGAGTAATTTATGTCTACAAGATTGATGGAATTTCAAACGTTTCTTTATGTTACAAACCCTAATTTAGTGCGACATATTTAAATTTTCCCTCTTAACAGGACACTTATCTCATAAGCCCATGGTCATTATCTATTATAATATTTATGCCAATATTTCTAACGTTTGCGATCTCACTGTCATAATTTGTATAATGTTCAATGGGTCTCGAGCCCTCGAAAAAGAGGCATGAAGTATCTTACTTGTACAAGGGAAAGTATGGCACGTTCCACGTATCAAATCCATGGCGGTTCCATGCGATGTTAGATCGAGTTTACCCCGCTTTGCGAGTTTACAGCGCTGGTTATCCAGTTTGGACTCTTATGTGCGAAGTTTCAAAATTCATGTCCAGAATAAATCATGTCCAGGATAAATCTGCCGATGTTTAAAAAATGGACATGATTTTTTTCAAACATGTTGCAAAATGGACATGATTTTTTTCTCAACATGAGGCAAACTCGACATGATTTATTCTAACATGAGCAAACTCGACATGATTTTTTTCTCAAATGAGCAAACTCGAATGATTTTTTTTACACATACCACCAAAAAATCATGTCGAGTTTTCCTTATGTTGAGAAAAAAAAAAAAATTTTTTTCAGTCGAGATTTTGAAACTGGACATGATTTATGTCCAACTCACCATATAGAGAACAAACTCCGATTTTGTTATAGAGGGTAAAGGACATAGAGCGCTTGTAAAACTCGACATATAACGCTGCACACTCACATATGGCGTGAGGAAAACTCGATACACCGCGTGTGAAACTCGACATGCGGGGAAAACTCGCCATGATTGATACGTGGAGCGTAAACTGGACATGATTTATGTCAAACTGCAACCATATGAGAGCACAACTCGATGTATAGAGGGCAAACCTGACAATATTACTCTTAAACCGACATATACTCTGCATCACCGACCTATGTGCGAGAAAATCTCGATCGCAAGCGCGTGAACTCGACATGCGGCGGGAAAACTCGCCATGAATTTGATACGTGAGCGTGCCTAGGTAATAATATTGCTTTTAACCAACACGCTGTTTTGAAACACACCCACCTAAATAATAGCCACCTTTGCTTGACGATCGCATTGGACCGCAAACCCAGTTAACAAAGATACCACCCTAAACGACTATCAGGGAACACTGCAATTTTAATGTAGACTAATCAATAGTTTAAACTTCACGTTACATTAGCGTGTCAGTAAGTAATTATCTTGATGTTTAATATTACGATATTGGCGATATAATCACCAACGTGGCAGATCAAAATCGATGTACTTAGTAAAACTGAGGGACGATACGATCTATCCCGGTGATATTTTTCCTTCCCTCGTTTTGAGGTTGCTCTGGGAATAGTAGAGCATGCTTCAACGAGAGCCATAAAATGTACACAACAAACCTCTAATATGGTTCGGTCTAACACACATTTTTGATGTAAATGTTACAAACAAACAACAGGTTTGGTCCCTACAAAATAACCTTATTCATCACCTACAGAAAACATTTTCCTCTCCTCTATTTATAAATACATAATTCACAATTAAAATTTTGTAATTCTTCTCGTTTTTTTCCCGAAAATTTCATGGATTCACTACCCATCTAGGATAAATGCATATTGGATTTGCGCAGCGGAATCTAGCTTTTTTTGTGGGCACAAGTTTGTTTTCATGGTTGAGTTTGACATAGAGTGGAGCACACTCTCTGTTGCTTTTGAAAGTACTCGTTACTCTTCCTTTGTCAAAGAGTAAACACTCTCTTATACGTAATTGCCATTGTCGCTGTAACGGGTCCAGTGAATTTAGACCTTTCAATGCACTGATTGTGTGCTTATTTAAAGAAAACCGAAATGGATGAACATAAAAACAAAAAAAAAACACAATAATATATAAAGAATACGTTTTTGTGTGGGCCCTTCAGAACATTGGAAATTAAATTTAATGCGAGATCGAAAATACTTCCCACAGGAGGTAAAATGCAGTCTGTGCATTAAATAGTCTATGGGCTAGTTGACATATTAATGTTTTGTTCCCTTTGGCACTATTAGTGATCCACCCAAAAGATGCCGAATATTTGGAAACTTGCAGAAGTAATCTAAAAGTGAATATTCGTAGAAGTTATTTTTTTTTTCAAATGAACAATTACAGGAAAGATAGAAAACAGCATGTGTTCAAAGATATGAATCAATCTTCAATGTTTACGTGTTGTAGTAAGGGTTCGTACGGACAATAATTACTTACTTTTGTCTTTATTAGTTGTTTTTCAGTTTTATATCACTACCAACTTGCGGTATGCTAGGCTAACTAGACTTTTTAAAGACATTCAAAAATCTGATTTTGATGATTTTGGCGATTTCTTATTTGGCAAATCACTGATAGTGCTTTAAATTACTAGTTTTAAGATAATTTAATAATGGTACAGAAACCCTTTCAAATGACCGATTTGTAGGCCTACTAAAATTCATAGAAAGAGGTTGCAGATAAGCGCATAGGCGTAAATCCCCGGGGATGGTGGATATGCCCCCCCCCAATATTTTGATGAGGGGGATGTCAATACGATCATCCCCCAATTGTTTATGAACTGTTCATGTTTTTTTTTTCAACCCAAAATAACCTCATATTTTACCATAATAGTTTAAAAATGTTAAAAGTTGTTCTAATTACAATTACATTTAATGAATATTCCGCTTCTAAATGGCAAAAAGTTTTGTATGCGCTTCGCGCGCACATTACTAGTAATGGATCTTTTCAGCAAACCTGTTTCATTCACAAATTTCAATCAACCCCAACCCCCCCCCTCCCCCGATGTCAAAAAGAAAATTTACGGCGCCACGGATGCTTACTACTTGTAGATTTATTTATTTATTTTTTATTTCTATACGACATATTATAGAGGGAGCCAATTTCGATTAATGAGCACTGCTTTACACAAGGGCCCTCTCATAAGGGTCCTCTCATATCAGAGGATCCTTAAGGGTCCTCTCATATCAGATATTAGTTTTCGTATAAATGAACCATTTTGAGGGAAGTGGAAGTTTCAATCTGATAATTAGTAAATTGCAGTTGTGTTGCCCTGTTA
>JAMKCH010040855.1:0-13474 GCA_023653785.1 Ophioderma brevispina | reverse complement strand
TGTGCTCAAAAGTTTAAGAACGCGAACCACAAGATATTTCATGATTCATGACCAGTCTAAAGTATACACTTTGTGGCTAAATGAGTGTAATGTCAGGGTTTTATGTGTTAGACTTAGGATTTTTGTCATATCACATGACCTTATTAGGTTAACATTTCCCCAAACTGGTCCTTGTGGGATTGACTCACTACAGCCCCTGGATTGACCGGTAGTAAAATGCCCGGTTTTATTTTTTTTTTAAATGTTGAACATTGTTTGGAACTATTCCTTTTCGCCAAAATAACCGAAAGTAATTATAATAAAGACTATACCGCTTCACAAAACATTTGCAATTTACAACGGTCATATTAAAGAGCAAGTTTAACTTTTATAAACGCGTTGTCGATTTGTAATTTAAACCATGATACTGCGTACAACATATTAAACAAAATCATAAAAATATTTTTCTTTTACATTACAACCTGCTGTTGACATTACATTATTAAACAATTTCAATTGATCTCGTCAAATATCATAACTGTAACCTAAATAACAGTAAAAATATTATCATTGTAATACATGTTTTCTACACATTATATAATGATGGAACAACTTCAATTAAGACTAAATTTAGCGTTGATTTCCTTTGCCATTCTGTATATGTATTTAGTTTTACGGGAACCTGTCATTGTTTCGTGGTTTTTGTAGCAAATGGAGCGGCAATTTAAAAGCGCGGAATATATTTGACCATTATGGTAGCATTTTTGGCTATAGTGCTCAGTAATAGAAAAATCACTAAAAGTAATTCCGTGAAAAGTATATGCTATTACAGTAATAACTAACTAGCTAGCTAACTAGCTACCTAAACGGCGTTTACTTTGTACTTCATATTGATGCACGCTGATTACAAATTCTATATTCCCTAATTCAAGAATTGGCTTCAATAGTAATCGAAATGAATGCTATAAAACATCGGCATACGGAATGTACTTTTAAAAGGGTGATGATTTATATTTTAATATGTTTCGTTTTGTTTCTAATCCTGTGGGTAGTTTAATAATCCGCGGGCACTTTCAGTTTTGAGGTCACATGTCCACATAAGAGGATCCATTTCCCAATGCATCTATGAAGTCATAGGGCTGTCACGCTGACGTCACAGTTCGACCATTTTGAGGTACGGGGAAGTTATATAGCGGCCATTTTGTGGTGATGATTCCCATAGACCGGTCCGTGTAAACTGGCATAAAATCGCCGATTTTTTACATGACATGATTAGCAAGAGGCTGGAATGGTAGCCGCTATTTAGGAAATAGCTCTGGTAAGGAAATAACTGCAAATTTTAGAATGCCTATTTGTTTCACTTGCATGATAACAATCCAAAGAAAATGGTCATAAGGGTGGCCAAACGCAAACGGCTTACTGAAATCCACTTTTGGTTTTATACACCACCGTGAACCAAGGCTGCGATGAACTAAGATTCGGCTTTATTAGAAAGTACGCGCAGTGTTGTGTGTCGCAGAGTGATACTGCGAACGAGGAGGGCGATGATAAAGGGCTAAGCACTGGCAAGTGACCCGCGGTGAGTAGACAGCCCTATGAAATATCGTACATTCTTTCTTACTGATCCAAAGAGTAAAAACTTTATGATGCATGGCCGTACAATGAATAATTAACGTAAGTTTTAAGAGTCAAAATAGATTAAAATAATACAAACTCTTTTTGTACAGGGGGGTCAAACGTTTTTTTTTCAAATTCTTCTACGTAATTAATTAGTTATCGCAATATCGTTCATGACACAAGGGCCCACGAAACGGTATAGTAATGTCCTCCTTGGGTATAAATAGGCTGAAACTTACCAACCTCATTGTCTATATGGCTTTGAATCGGTATTTACGGTCACATTAATATGTGATCTTGGATATAACAAACTTAACCTTTTTTGAATTTCTATTTCTTTTTTTCAGATAATATCAATTAGCCGGCTTAATTTTAAATGAAAGTATTTGAAAAAAAATTACGCCTTACAAATACTGTTAACTTTGATCCTTGTGACCAAATTAGACAACTCTGTTATGAAGCATTTAAAAAAATGTAATCCTCCCTGTGACCTGTGACCTCAACAGTTCAATGACCTTTATCACAATTTCAACCCATATCTCGTCCTAAACACACAAATTGTCAAGAATTACATTTTTCCTGATTCCTTAGATGAGTCGAATCGTTTTGAAATACATTTCACTACTCGAACCACTTTTTACTACGGATCTCTCTTAGATTCAAGATGGCCGCCAAACGGACCCCCGTGGGACAATATTTTATTTTGGTAACATCAAAATTATTAAGAGATGTCCTAGAGAGCTAAAAAAAATCCTGTTGGAAATTGTAATTTTAAGGGGGTGCATGGGAACCCATGAAATCTGCTAGACTAAAAGACAGACGGGTAAGACCGATTCACAGTGCTGGTTCACTCACACACATGATACACACAGGCTGTGTACTTTTTTTTGCGTCAACCACAACGCAATGACCGATTTTCATTAAACACTTGGTGTTTTAGGCTAGCGGCAGAGATTCAGTATTACCCAAGTCATCTATCGATCGTCATGAAAGGTGCGTATTACGTATTAAACTAATTTGCATATTTGCATATATTTGGGATACGTTTATCATACCATATCTTTTTTCGGAGTTATGGTCAGTTTCCGTTTGTCATAAATCCCGTTTTAACTATTTGGAGAATTGACCTAAACATATCAAAAATTAAAAACACTGAAAAATTATGAACTTATCCCACATCTCTGAAATATCTTTGAAACAATTATTTTAGTGGTTTTTGTGGTGCAAATAAAGGATTGATGTAAGGGGGTAAATTATTTTAAAATAATTTGTGTTGAGTATCACTCGATGAGAGAAAATAAAGATATACATTAGAAATATTGCCAAGCTGCTGCATAATTATTTATTGTGTAACACATTATGACAGAAAGGTTGTAACCATTAAAACGGAATTTGCTTAAAAGTCAACAGAATGACAGTGTTCTACTTCAAATTTGTACAAAAAGGTATTGAAATATACAAGAATTCGCTTACTTAATATTTGACAATGTCCTTATTAATTCAAACAAAAAAGGATTTAAGGCAACTTTCATTGATTGCGAACCTCAAAAAATCGGAAAAAAATCATCAAAATCAGATTTTTGCATGTCTGTAACAAGTACAGGTATCATCACATACGCTAACAGTGACACGACCAAAAGCAACCTAATAAGGACAAATAAAATATTACTGTCCTTACAGACACTTATAACTACAACACGTAATTGACATGAGATTCATAATCTTGAAAACCTGGTTTTTTCTTCTTCCTTTCTAAAAATTTTTCAGTTGTAAAAAAACTCTGAGGACTTCTGCCGACTCACTTTCAAGCAATCCTGCAAATTTCAATATTTGACTTTTTTTTTTCGGTGGATACTGATACACCTTATTCTACACAGTATTTATTATTATTATTATGCTGTTTTATCTCCATTCGGCCTGAAAGACCCAATTTTTCAATGTCAAAAGATAGACCCGTTAAAGGTCCCGGAATGGATGAAAACCTCTCCAATCTTTCGGATATCCTTCCAATAACAATGCCAGAAAAAGACCACCACCCAGTGAATCATTATTGAAACTATTGATTTTCAGTCCAGTGTCAATGATAGCTTTCCACAACAGTCACCTGGAATGTTTCTATTACTCTCTGAAAAATCAATAGTTTCACTAATGTGTCATCACCAACCCAATATTGAACGCTTCCTGTTCCCTCCTTGTAGACTTACACACACCACATCAATTCTATTTGCATTTTCCTGGTACCTTTAAATAGACGGCGTGTTTCTGGTCCTTGCATGACCAGTAAAGTTTCAAGAACAATTGGAACCCACAAACCCAACCCAAAATTTACTATATGCCGAGCCCGACAGCACAATATGCGACTGCGAGGACAAGGGTGAATACTTTTCGTAATAGCTATACCTAAGGGAAAAATAAAGCAATGACTGATATGGGACCAATTCTATTACTCTCTGAAAGCAATGTATCATTTAGTTCAAAGACGGACAACAGTAGAGTCGTTCGACTGTCATTACAATTTTTTTCAAAACCACTGTTGGATAAGTATTTCATATATTTGCAAATTCTTATATATGAGATAATAGATACCATGGCTTTCTACATTACCAGTTCATTTGTGTCTTTTTGTGTTAACCACTCTTTTATATGTCTGTGATATTCCAGCGAATTGCGCCCACTTTCAGAGTGAATGTCTGGTGCCTTTCAGGATGGTGATAGCATTCTAGCGGCATCATCCAATTTATCATACGGTGATAATCCATGCGACTGGTCCCTTATCGAAAACCACGGCGTTCCAAAGGTAGAAACGATGGCTTACCGCAGTGGACGTGGTAAACTGAAGGGCAATTTGTGCCAATTTTGACTTTAGGTTCCTGACTCAGGATGACTGTCGTAAATGAAGATCTGTCCACGGTGGGCCATGATGCCTAACTGGTTCTTTGCAGAGATGAAACATTTCACCTTCATGTCCAGATTTTAGACGGCCAACAAGTAAGACGATAGTTGGAGTGATAGTTCCCGAAGCATGCAACATAGTATTGAGGTGGCCAGGCAGCAACGATATTCAAGTACCGATCATTGCCTATTCAGCTTCAGCGATGAACTCAGCAACAATAAAAGATTTCCTTACTTCTTTCGCACAGTACCACCTGATAATTTCAAGTTGGTGCATTGTGGATCTGCTATGCATTTTCAATTGGAAATCTAATCGCGCCTATTTTCAGTTGATACTTACCCCGGCGTGCATGTATCGCGACAAATCCGCACATTAGCGGATACCAGGGAATATGTATTGCTTTTACGCTCCGATATCGAACGTTCCAACCCAAGCAGACCTTGAAGTACATTGTAATAGCCTGAAAAAGTGTTCGCCATGTGTCTGTTGTTGTACTTTTTCGCTCTTTCGGTCCCAGCATATGCACTTTTGGGAGCGCTGCAATTAAAATATAGGTGTAGGATAACTTTTATTGGCAGCGACGGTTGGGGTGGAAATGATATGTTTGATGGCGTTTGCCTCTTGTTCCATGTTATTTTTATTCGTCCGCTCTACATCCCTACAAATGTTCAATTTCGAAACTACTGTGATCATCTGGAAATATAATTCTCTAAAGCAAGTCCTTGGTATGGCGCTTTGAGTAAATCCTGAAAACATTACACAACTGTTCAAGTATGGCCACCTGTCCCTTTCCGCCAGCTTCTGAAACATTCGTAATAAACGGAGTGCTTGCATTGCTCATGCACTGATGAACGATTTCTCAGAATTGCCCCAATTCCAAATGTGACACCGTCTTCAACGGAACAATCTTAAGACAAAACCTTTTAAAGACATCTTTTAAGACAGCGATGGGTGACTTTACTTTGACGAAAATGGCGATTCAGAAGGTAACCAATTGTTTTTCAATTTACAAAGACCAACGGGAAATAATATATTTAAGGAAGTCCGCGATGAGCCTGATGATTCATATACATTTACAAAATTATCTTATCCAGTGGGGTCCAACGCACGACAATGACGTAGTGCCACTTTCACTATGTAAAGAGACGTAGGTCAGGACAGTTGAAGTACCTTTGAAGAAAAATGTTGCTGGGGATGTCGGCCTTGTGATGTCAATGCCATAGTTGTCACATGACGGTTTTGCCATATGGGTCCGTCCCAGCAGTGGCGAATGATACTTCACCCTGTGTGAGCTCTCACGACCAGTGTATCTAAGTTGGGTAAACCCTGTCGTGGTGATCTTAA
Organism: Ophioderma brevispina; assembly: GCA_023653785.1. Classification (NCBI taxonomy): domain Eukaryota; kingdom Metazoa; phylum Echinodermata; class Ophiuroidea; order Amphilepidida; family Ophiodermatidae; genus Ophioderma; species Ophioderma brevispina. The sequence goes on along the minus strand of JAMKCH010040855.1, from coordinate 7,641 downwards.
TCATCAGTTCTTTTCTCGGGATCGTGCTAACAGTTCTTGCAACCTTTGGAATATGGCTATCCAGAGACCGACCTCTGATCAAAGCCACTGAAGAGAACTCATCGTGAGTAATCCTGGTGGTCTGTTCTGTTCTTTTCTGACGCTTTAGTCAGTTACTGGTAACGACAACGGAATCGTGCATTCTTTTGTAGAGAACTTTGTATCAGTTTGTTTTCTTCTGAACTTCGCACCGACATTACTGAAAGTTTATCGTAGCTACCGAAATTCAGCGCTGGTAAAAGACGGCAAGTCGACCGAAAGTATGTGGGACCTAAGGATCAAATATTTCTGCTCGTCCATTTTGATCATTTTGCAGGTAACAGAATTCATTGTTATATTTTGATTAGAGCCAAACGCACTGATCATTTAAGCTTTGTTATGGGTGTCCCCAAATGCATTACTAAAATTACCTAACAAAAATTCAAATTCCCTGACAAAGAAAATGAATTTCAAATATTGAGAATTTTCTCAATTGGTGGGGTTATCACAACACTAGAAAGTGGAAATTGCCAATTTTTACAAATTTATAAATTTACCAACGCCGTTGGTGATAGCATTTGGCTAGGAATCATCCACCAGCAGGAAAAACTTATTAACACCCTTGCTTATTTTAGTATTAAAATAAGAATATCACTTAGAATCTGCCTTTGTTAGGGCGAACTTCTCTTTCGCCCTAAAGAGCTTGCCACTTTCCATCATACATTTTGAAATTAATTTTATGTTGCCTATCGCCTCACAGACCTATATTACATCCATGTACAGTAATTTTTATGGATGTTGTTCAAACACCAATATCATTTCCAACAGTTTGTACAGTGAGTTTGCAGGTTTCAATTGCGAAATTGTTTGTTTTCATCACATAGAGGGTTAATTTACTTTTAATATTATCTAAATATTGTTTTACTTACATGTACTTGTGCACTTTATTAACGAAACCTGCGCTCAGTTCATGAGATTAAAAAGATTCTCAGACGACTTCCGTTAGTGCCGGGGGGGGGTTGGGTCATGGGACCCCACTCATAAGTCATTAACGGTAAGGCCATTAAATTCATTGTTTTCCGTTATTAATAGAGGTCGCCCTTTATAAGTCCGAAAATAACAAAAAATATAACGCACTAAAATATATAATCCGTAAATCAGCTATCGCGGAAATGTTTTGTCTGGTCATTACTTGTTAAAGTGAGCTCCTCCTGCGTTCGCTTATTCCCCGTCAAAAGTAGTCATAGATAAAATGGCCTCGTACAAATACAAAACGTTTTTCAAGCATGTTCAGTGAAAACCTCAACACCGCATTCCGTATTCAATACATTAGGGATGACTTATATTTGGCTATGATTCTGTAAGGGAGAGAAATGCGCCATAGCATCAATAATAAAACTCATAATAATCACCAACAAAATTACCTCCTCGTTAGAAACAACCCTGAATATTATTGAGCATGTCGTCATCACTATTTTTCCATAAATACCATGAACAAAACCACCGGTGGAACAGTGTTATTTATGAAAAATATGAAAAATACAAACCACAACATATCGCCATATCTGATTTCCAGGTTTTTCAAGAGGCATAGGCATTTTATTTTAGGGTATAATACCGGTTAATGTTGGACATTCCACTAAAGTGTAAACTGCTGAATCCAATATAAAATGCAACCTGACTTAGCGGTACAGTAGCACCATAAGAAGACGATTTCTGGAGGTCATTTTTTACATATTAGTACCCTCTACATTGTTTAATTTCAGTCCGGTGCCACGATAGAACAGCATTTCATAGTAAAATTTAAGAAAAAGCTCGATCCGGTGTATTTAAAAGTCTTTTGATCTGTTCAATGGATTTCCTTATTGTTTCTTTTTTACAAACCTCCCCATATATCATAAAAAAAAAAAACATTGAGCGTAAATGGTCGGTTTGTTAAAAATTCGATTCACATCTTGTGAACCCTATCAAATACAGGCAATTTGTGATACTAAAACATTGGAACGTAAAAGTTCAGATTAAAACACGGACTTTACAAATGTATAGCCCTCCCCAACTGTTAAAATTTCTTAGACCACTTGATTAATGAAACACCTATTGACCATCTCTTCTACATAGATGAGGTGTGGTTAAAAATCCAATACCCAATGCTTTCAATGCAGTGTATCACCCCCCCCCCCCCCCCCCCCCCCCATCAGTGAACTTTGAACTCTCATAAATTGTATCATAGATTCATTACTTAAAACCAACCATACGCATTTATTTTAATTTCAATAGTTTTTATCAATAATGACCTTGAGCTCAGAAATGTTGACAAGTCTTCTATAATATTAAAACCGAACTACAGGAAAGCCATCCAGCATGATTACCGTGTTGTTGACATATTGAGACGATCGGTCGTCAATAGACAGTTAACATCCTACGTCACTTTCTTTGTTTACTGCCAATCCATGCCTGGCCAATCGTTATGGCCATAGTAATAAATCTCTAGCAGATTGCCCAGTGTGTAATAGTCAGGCCTGACCTAGTTTCAAGCTACGCAGGCCCTAACATGTTTACAAAGCCTGCCTGTTAACTGGTCTATATTTTCGATTGTGGTACTCCTTTAAGTCCTGTTATGGATGCACATCCTACCTTGGAACTAAAAAATCAGCGCAGAAAACGAACAAATAAGTCGACACCATCCGCCTTGTCTACAGTCTCTACATCACAGTGCGATCCATAATGGGAATTTGTAACTTTATTTTGACCGTTGAAGAAAACTACGACTACCAGGTTGGTTTGCGTTTCATTTCAACATTTTACCACTGTACAGCCATCTTGTCTTGATTCCTTTAATTTGTTTATTTAAGGGGGGTGGGGTCTAGGTTTTTTACCCCGACCTCTACACTAATGTTCTTATTATTCCATGGTTAACCAATCAGGAAACTTTATGCCATAATTCAAATTTAAGCCCAAATTCAAAATTCGGGCTTTCGGTTTCATAGACCTTGGATGATCTCTACCTGTGCCCAATTGCACGCTGATATGATCTCTCGTTTTTGAGTTACCGTTATCCCCGTTTCAGTACCCAAATCCCCAGACCATTTACCCCCCACTCTTGCACCCGATATTGAGCGACACACGACCTATTTCACAGACAAAAAAAAATGCAAAAAAAAATATAAATTTGGCCCAGATTGGAAATTTTGGTCCTTTATTTTAAACTATAAATTAAGTACATTTTGGAGTGCATTGTGGTGTGCAAATAGGGGATGATCGAATGGGTTAAATTAATTTTGAAAATAATTGTCTTAAATCATCACTTGGTGAGTGATAATAAGAAATCCTAAAGGAATGCTGTCGAGCTGAATATTCGAGTTGGTTTGATGCTTAATTATGTTTTCATAAATTAAGTTGAAAAAAGTCTTTGTAATATGTGATCATAATAATGAAAAAAATATATTTGCTTAAAAATCACCGGAGTGAGTTCTTTTACATACAAAGTATACAAAAAAGATAGATCGAACGTGCGAGACTGCTTGCTTAAATCGAGCAAAAAGTTAACGGAATGTCCAATGTGCCTCAACAAAAAGGCAATGAAGCTGAAAGCTTTTATCATGATATATTAATAGTAGTTAGAATCAATTTTTTTCAATTTGAAATTTTTTAAATTGGACCCCCCCCCCTTAATTTTCCTTTATGATATTTGCTTTGTGCAAATTGTTCGGGTAGTTTAATTACATATTCATATCAAAGCATAAAATATTTAAACACCATTTAATTAAAATACAAAGCAAATGCGATATGGGGATGAGACGAAAGGCCGAAATTGATGTGTACATTCGGGATTTTGGTAATCAAACCCCAAAAAACAAAGTTCCACACCACCAAATGCTAGTAGGCTTACATTTTCAACCAGATAAACAAGTTGCATAATGCAATATAATAAAACAAAGTATCATTGCTCCAAACCTAACAATTAATACCATCTGAAATGAAACCCTAAATGATTTAAATAAGCACACCATAAATATAACTTCATAGGCAAAGTGTTGTAATGGGAAGCTAGGGTTTTCCTCTTGTAAGTAGGACATAGAATAGTGAAGGAGTCCGGTGAAGTGCCTCTGTGATATGAAGCGTGCTCGTGTGGTTCCTATTTACAAAAAGAATAGTAAAACTAATGCCGGCAACTATTGTCCTTGTTCCATACTCAGTGTTGTTTCAAAAATAGTTGAAAGAATAAGTAGACCAGCTGGAAGGTTACCTTAAGGAGGAAGGCCATGCTTACAATTTTCAGTCAGGTTAGCCTTCTTTTTCCAAAGAGACTTGTTTTGATTCACTTGTCAGATACAAGTGGACGGATGGGATAAAGGTAATTACACAGGAGATAGAATGACTGAAAGTTCTGTTGAAAGTGGTTTGACTCCTACCGTACCAGTAGAATCGCAGGCGTTAAACAGGGGTGGGGGTGCAATCTGGACCCAGGGATATTACATGTGGCGGCCCCCAGGATCATTTTGGGTCTCATTGTTGTTCGTCATATATGTCAACGACATGGCGGATGCCGTTAAGTGTAAGCTACTGTATATGAATATGATTCTTTCTGATGGTTCGCATATGACGTTGAAATCATTCAGGAGAAACTCAGTGTTGAGCTCAGGGCGGGAATGGCTCTCGATGAACAAATTACCCTTCATTGGGGAAAAACTGAGGTCTATGCCTGTTTGGTACTCTAAACGTAAACTTGCGAGGCACTCAGAGCTGAACATTAAGTGCGGTGACACTCAAATCACACCAAAGTCAGAAATTAGTATTTAGGTCTTTATATGTATTTTTTTTTCATTTGTAAATTATCTTGTTTTTCATGCTCATCCTCAACAAAATATTCCTCTACTTAAATGTTGGGTTCAATATTTTTTTTTCTCAGGCTGGTATGGATTATAAAATTGTTTGTCATTTTCAGTGTATTCATTAGGCAGGTCGTTAGGCTATTTTGGCTGTTGGGCGTTGTATCTTTCAGGCTGGTATGGTCTATTTTTTATTTTACTTTCATATAACAATTCAATTATATTTTATCTTTTTTATCCCCCTGGCTCGCAATAAACACAGGGGGATATGCTAGGGCGTGTATGTCCGCGTGTGTTGTATGTGTGTATGTGTTATCTTACTTCACTAGTGACTGTATAAAGTGTGAGTGTGTCCTTATGGACGTGAAACACACAAAATACCCCGGCAGTGCCTAATTGTATTATTTTTACCCCACACTGCAGTACATCTTTGACGTATGTCACACACGCACACATATGTATTGTGAGAATACCCCACAATGCCTTTCTTGTTGGTAGGTGTTGGCATGTTTGGGGACCGTTGTGTTGTGTGTGTGAGACCTTAATCGGCACTATTTTACTTGTCACTTTCCTCTATATATATACATATATATTTTTTTCTTCAAACAAATGCCTCGGTAAAGGAAGACATGGGGAGAAAAAAGAGATTTGTCAGATAGGCCCTACGTCAATTATCTTTTTACATACATTATCTGAAGACTTTAGTGTTTATCTATATTAACAATCGGCGAAATCGATTGATTATCTAGCGAAGTCGAATGAACAGAAAGTAAAACGAAAACATTGTGCTTGTTCATTCAATTTCGTTCGAATACGAATTACCAAAACGAAATTGAGTGTACATTAGGGAAACCGTATGCCTTTTTTAACGATAGGAATACACTTTAAAGGCATTGAATTTATATTTGTAAATGGAAATCGCGATTATCAACGTTCATTCCATATGCGCATGATGAAATCGAATCCATATTTTACAATAATATGCACATTGGTGAAATCGCTCGGGAAAACCCTATATTATTTAATATAATTTGTTAATATTTTATACTTCTCTTCACTCTATAGGCTCAAGGACCACAATGGAAAAATAAGTGGAATTCTTGTGGTTTTATTACTTATAGTGAATGAAATGAAAAGGAACAGCAATTTCATCTCAGTAAATTAATTGTAATTAATTTATATATTTTTTTTCACTATTTGCTGTTTTTATAAATATATTCAATTACTGCAAATTACTGGCTATGTCATTTATTATTATGCTCAAAATATCAGTGCGATTGTAACCAACAAAATACCTTTAATAAATCCTATACGAAAGCGTCTCCAACAATAGATTATTATTCCAATTTTAACCCTTTCAAAAATGGTCAGTTCTAAATAAGTTATAGCACATAAAAGTCGTGCTTTAGAGATGGAATTATTATTCAACTTTGATCTACGGACGCGCGAGTGAAATTCAATTTACGGGAAAATATATAACTTAAAAAAAAAAAAAAAAGGGGGGAGGAGGGTGGGGAACCCGATTTACCCTCGTCTACCAAGCTTCTGTAAACACGGTTACCCAAGGAATCGTTTTAAAGCACCCGATGCCTTAGATTTTGATACCAGTGGAAGCTACGGCCCATCCTCTTGCCATTGATACCAAAAGAAATATGGCGTCACATGACAGTCATGAAGTCCGCGAGTCGGCCGAATTGGCATGATTTTCCCCAGGAAAAATAGAACAAAAATCCAATTTTCCGCTTAAAAGTTAGGAATATCGGATTTTAATGCGGTTTTCAGCCCTAAATGATGCAAATGACCAGTTTTTCAATCATAGCGTTTTAGAGCCTACTGCTGCATAGATGTTAAAAAAATGCACCCATAAAAATCCTTGAGTGGCAACCAACCCCTTGCCTCTTAACTTTGACGGCATACCTAAAATGACCAGAAGAAAGGACAACGAGACTGATTAACTAGAAATTTTTAGGCGAGCTTTGCGTTAGACGAGGTTAAGTCAATAAATTTTCATCGTGGCCTAACCTCACAAACCCCATCTGTAAAGTTTCGCGCCATATTTCCAACCGTTTTTAAGTGAGAGCTAAAAAACGTGATGTTGTAATCCCTATAGGGGGACTGTTAAAATTAATATTGGTCGACCAAATGGGGGAATATTTTCACCCATAACATCCAACCAAACATTCTTTAGCCCTAAAGAGTTCACGGGTAAAATGAGGAACAAAAAAAATTTAGTAGCTTTCTTCTTGATTACAAAATTCTGAACTTCCGATAAAATCTGGGTTCCCTGGGCTATTAGCGATCGGACCATGTGGACCTATAACCCTGGTCTTTACCAAGCTTTTTTTTTTTGTAACACGGTTACCGGGGGGGGGTTACCATCCCCCCCGAGAATTTGTTAAAAAAACACCCGATCCGATTGCTTGATTTGTTGTTTTGCTACCAATGAATAGTTTGGTCCTCCTCTTCGTTTAATACAAAAAAAGTACCAACATACCTAGTATGGCGTCACATTGACGTCTCAAGTCCGCGAGTCGGCAAATTAGGCATTTTCACAAACACTTTTTTTTTAAAACATCCAATTTTGCGCTAAAAACTTATACGTGAATTATATTTCACGAGTAGCGAGAGCGATTACTTTGATGATAAAAAATTATCGGTACACACAATATGATTGGCAAGAGCGATTATGAATAATGTCCGATGCTAGTGATCTTTAGTATGATACTCTAGGCCTATAGTATGGTATGGTGTGATATGGTATGATATGGTGTTTTGTTATGATGTAATGTTACAT
>JAMKCH010040854.1:0-84355 GCA_023653785.1 Ophioderma brevispina | reverse complement strand
TAGGTCTCTGATTGGTAGTGGTGCTACGTGTACTGGTGCATGTATAAATTCCATACAAGTTAATGGAGGTCATTCAAGGTCCAAATCAAGACTTTCAAAATGCTCCGATTGAGCTGAAATTTTGCTGAAATTATCCTTATGACATCCTAAAACCAAATTTTGAATATATTTTCGAGATCAAAGGTCATTAAGAGGTCAAAGGTCATTTTTTCGAATCCTCCGATTGAGCTGAAATTAAATGAAATGATCCTTATGACTCCTAAACATGTTTGAAATAATTTTCGAGATCAAAGTCATTGGAGGTCGAAGGGTCAAATTTTCCAAAATGCTCCGATGGAGCTGCAATTAACTGAAATGATCTTTATGTTATTCCTACAACATGTGAAATAGTTTGGAGATCAAAGTCATTAAAGACCTATCCATGTGATTTTGAAAAATATTTAAAATTTGCAGGAATAGCTTCAAACGAAGGATAATCTGTAGAATTCTCATAAGTTACCCTTTTTCCCAGCTGTAGAATTGATAAAAAGGAAGAAAATGGCAGTGTTTCCAAGATACGATTCTCCATTCACTATTTAGGTGTTTGTATAGTGTCGTTCGGACAGTAATGACTAAAATCTCCGATTCTGTCTTATTAAGTAAGTTTGATTCTGAGCTCTTATTTATCATTTGCAGGGTAATGTTAGGATACCTGTACTTGTTTGCAGACATGCAACATGTGATTTTTGATGATTTTTTCCGATTTGCTGATTATAGCAACTCACTGAGTAGTGCCTTTAAGATGTCAAAGATCAAACTTTTATTTTCCAAAATGCTCCAATTGAATGAAATTTCAACTGAAATGATCCTTATTACATCCTCAACATGTTTAAATATTTTTGAAGATCAAAGGTCATTAAAGGTCCAAGTCTTTTTGCACAAATCATCCGATTGAGCCTGATATTAACTGAAAATGGATCCTTATGATCTCCTAATCATGTTGAAAATATTTTGAGACAAACGTCATTAAGAGGTCAAGGTTCAAAAAATTGTCAAAACTGCTACTATGGACAGAAATTTAATATGACCTATGACATCCAAATATGTTTAAATATTTTCCGAGATCGAAGGTTCGTTTAAGGGTCAAGGTCATACTACTTCAACTGTGCTCAGATCTGTCCTCCAGAATCTAGATAATGGTTGGGTTGCGAAGCTAGGCTAAGTTTTCGAGGCTGGGGCTAGGTTTCGAACCTGGGGTTAGTTTTAAGGCTTGGCTTGAACTATCCGCGGCTGGTTTCGTAGTCTTTTACCACAGCTATATCTAGTTTTCTTTTGATAGTCTCCTGCAATAAAGCTCGGTCAAACTGTCGCTATTTAGGAAGGAGGGGGGTTGGGTTCAAAGCATATCCCGAAAAGGGACTTGTTTCTAATTCTAATTAGTAGTAAGTTTTAGTTCATCTTTTAGTCTATTCGAAAGAATGACTTGGAGTTATGTTATTTGAACTTAATCAGAATGCAAATTTCCCATATCTGTGTCCACATAAACGCCTAATTTTTATAGGCCTACACGGGTACGTCCTTTCCAAAACGGTCCACTAAAAACAATGGCCATATATATTTCTATTTTCAACAACCAATTACCAGAAATGGAAATGTAGTGTGATAGAATATATAAATCTGAACCCAGAAATACATTTGGGTGCGAAAATACCTCAAGAGGACTTCTTATTACTAATTCATGTTTCCTCTTTTGTACCCGGCCTTTACAAAATTTCCTATTATGTAATTATTTATTTACTATTATCATCTTATAATTTTCTTGTCATTTTTATTTATTCGCTTCAACATATTTATTTTAGATATAATTTATTTGTTGTTTCTTTATCCCTCTTTTTCCTTGTTTCTTGAAGTTGAGATAAAGCAATTAGATTTACTGGCGGCCATTTTGAATTTCAACATAATGAAAACCTGGATATTTAGATTTAGACTAAAGTCATCACACATCTACTTTGAGAAGCCCATTTCCAGCTATTTTGGCGGCCAATATCTTGGATAAAAAATTTCCCCAAGGGGATGCATGGGGATTTTTGGTATATGTTGTTTTATATGAATGTCTTCTGTATGTCTGGTGAAAAAATCAGCTCAATAACAATTTTTTCAAACGTAAGTAATGTGTATTTCTTCTTCAGGGACTATATCTGGAATAGGTGTTCCTTGCGATATCTTCGACAGGTTATGATTAGTTGGGATTCACAGGAATGTTGTGACCGACAACCATGTTGTAAGTCCCCCTGATAAATAATTGTTTTTTTCTCTATATAGGTCCATGGGTTGCGACAATCTTTCAATAAGTCAGAGCCTTCTTACTCCGATATGGCCAACCAGGGATCCGCTCCCCAAACTCGTGCATTGCCGTACGCTACGTGTATCTAACTCCTGCGCTGCCGTATGTCCTACAACAACAAAACCTTTTCATACAAGTTACAAGGCCCCAGTCAACTGGGGAAAAAAAAAAAATCGGACAGTAAAGGCAAACTCTTCGAAATCCTTCAAAACTGCCTCAAAATTGCACAACACGTGCTCGCAATTTTGTGAAATCTTGAGCATTTACGTAATTTTTCGCGTATTCCAATTTTTTCGCTAATCTTTCTGCATTTAGTAATTATAGTCCGCGTACCACAGTCCGGAACAACGGGTAAAAATAGGGCTCCAATTGTGTTGTGCTCTTCACGCAACATTAGTTTCATCGCGTTATTCGGGTTATCGTCTATGGAGCCCGGACTGTGGTTCCCGCGGACTATCTGCTTTCACACCGGCATGTAATGAACCACAAATACAACTTTAAGGGGGTATCCAATCAAGGTCCAGATTTTTCATATGATGTTTTTTTTCCCCTCAGGGCAAGCATATCGCCCAAAACGTCTGTCAACAGATTTAATTATAGTCAATCGGCCCGTCCGTTTGGATAGTAGAAGCAAAATCTGTACTAAATTGACCCAATAGGACAGTGTGTGTTAGAAATAAAATGTGGTATTCCACATTTGGAGACATTTTTTGTTCATAATCAATGATTGATTAAAGTGTTTGTGTGTGGGTGTGGGGGGGGGGTGTTGTCGATCGGGTCACCTTATCAGTTTCACAACTAAGGCACTGCAAACTAAAATCCAAGATAAGACGGATGATATTGCCGCGTGTGGTGCCAGGGTTTGTGAAAAAAGATGTACTCAGGTAGGGCAGAGGCGGTGTTTTTAAGTCAATCACAAAGCACTAGTTTTGGGAAATTTCACTCTCAATAGGGTAATTATGCCTACCACATAAAACCCTAACTTGATGCTCATTTTAAGCCCACAAGTGTTAGTTACTAGGGAATTTTTAGCATCATGATTATCATGAATGTCTTGTGGTTTTTAAACTTAATGGCGAAGACTTTTTATCCGTAAGTACTGACATATGTTTAGTACAGTACAGTATACGGCACATTGCTATGCATCATGGGCTGATTCCAAACCCCTCTGGGCTATAGGATATAGCCATTTCAATGATGCTGGATTTTTGAACATTATGATAATCAAAAGAGAATCTTTACGAGCAGCCTTGATATGGGGGGGGGGGGAGGAGTAATTTAATGATCAATCCCCTGGATACGTTCCTTGCTAAAAATCTGGACCGGATGATCAGTTTGGGGATTCACAGGAATGTTGTGACCGAAACCCATGTTGGAAGTCTGATAATATAATTGTGTTTCTCTATGTGGGTCCTAAGTTTTCGCTACTCTTTTTCACTAAGTCACTGCTTACTCCTTATAGCAACCAGGGATGCGTTCCCCAACTCGTGCATAACGCTCGCTGTATACTAATTCATTGCGTATTCCTACAACACAGAACCTTTTTCATACAAGTTACAGGTCTTTGGACAAATTTGGTCGCATCAGGCATGACATGTATGCACGGATTAGATTTAACTACTGAGTTTCGGGAACGCAACTCCTGGACTCTTAAATCATCAAATAACGTAGAATTCCAACCCACCTATGAACATCACACCACACCACCTACTACGACTAGCGGTTACGCTTCTATCTACTGCTGTACTTATATTAGCCCACTGCTACTCTCCCCTCTTCCTCCCCTTTCTCTGCTACAACTCTATATACTCTTCTTTCTTCCTTCCCTCCTCGTCTTAGTTAAGGTTATACTCCATTAATTCTCTATTTAACATTCTCTATTTACTTTATCGTTAATTAGAGCAAGGTGTCTGGTTTTCAACTTTGTAGGTATACCAGCGACTTTTTAAATTAATAATGGTTTTGATTTAGTTTTTTGGTACAGTGACAAAATTAATTTACGCTTATTCGCCCTTGATCGCATATTAAGGCATAAACCATCTCATTGCATATGGCGTGAGTTCCGACGTGGACTGCGTAAGACCATGTCAATCCAGACATTAATTTTTTAGAAAGTCATTTTACATAAAAACAAGCATTTTAACACACACCGAATTTTTCCACATCGTCCATCTTCCAACGAATTTACAAGCAAATTGAAACGAACATGGTATGTATTTTGGCCCATCACAACATTTTGATTCTTCCTATACTTTACTTATTCATACAAATCAACAACAACCACATCATCATCAATGTCGACTTCAGAATGTCCTGGCCCGATTGTCCTGGCAATGCTGATACTCATAGTGACAAGTGTTAACATATTACTCGGCCCTGGACGTCTTACCAATGTTAACCGTGTGTCTTGCTCATAGCACATTCAGATTATTCCTAGATATGAAAAAAAAAGAGAAAAATCACGAGCACGAATGAATTGCTTATCTTTTCTGTAAGTTGTATGTGAAACATGTTAATAGATTTCAAATTAATATACTATTTGCATATTTCGATATGGGTGATATTGATACGAGTTTTCATGCCAGCCATGCTGAGACTGGGGCCTTTGTTGCCATCACAAAACATATTGTGTCCTGGCACAAGTTAACTGTCAGAATCGCTTACGGGAAACTGAAGCATTTTCAGTTTCTACAAATACAATGTCTGTTAATGATAGAAGGACTTATGCCCTGGTTAGCCGAGAGTCAAATCCGCTTTGCGCTAATCTCTTAATACAAGCTTGGCTCATTTTTGATTGGCCAAATAAAAACTTATTGTGTTATGTGTGCTTGATATAAGAATGTATTATTTTCTTTCTCCAATGTTGTGGTAAGGCTGATATTTTGCAGGTCAAAGGTAAGTTATAAATCAACGTTTTTAATGAAATAATTGCTGGTGTTTTCTCCGATACCTTCAATTAAACTCCAAGCTATCTAGAATGGAAAAAATGTATTTAGGTCAACATTTTACTAGCTACATTACTATCATTGTATGAGTACCATAAACTCTTACCTGTGGCCATTTCAAAAACATGATCTTAGCCTCACGTGAATGGACAACCTAAAAAAACTTTTAAAACTTTTAATGTCTCACTTATTTTGAAATTTACTATAATTGCCCTTCAATAACGTGATCCGTGGTCGAAAACAACTGTTTTATTTAGGAAAGGAACTTTAGTTCTATCAAAGTAGAGGAAATATGAATCCTATAGACATTTATTTTGCCACCGTCAATTACCATGTGAGATATGTATAATTCATTATCTTACCTTGGGCAAATGCAAACCGTTCTTTTATGACGATTTTGTGGTACATTATGAGATGAGTGGTTTGAGCCTGTACTGTCGCAAGGCACAAGGAACAAAGTGGTTTCTCTGAGGTTAATACAGGAGAGAAACGAGTCTTTATTAATGTATGTGGTGCAATATGTACCCTAAATCCAATAAGTGTTCCAGTGATGTACCATGGCGAAAGACTACTGGCTTTTTGGCTTTTCTATTCATATTATGATATAGACTGTTTGGCCGTTGACCAAATACCATCTGTATCACAAATTCCGTAGTCCCCAGGGGAAAACAACACCCGGTGTAAAATTGTTTAGAAATTATTAACACATAACCGTTTCTCTTATAAAAGTTGCAATGTGCTGAAAATGAATAAAATGTCTCTTCAATTTCATTTTCCTCAATATTCAGTGACCACTGTGATAAAATACACATACTTCAGCAACTATGGATCTTAAGATATTCAACAATTGGCGCTTTATGCGGAGGAGAAACACTTCAGATTTCCTTTTATCTGGGAGTGTAAGGCTATTGTTATATTTGCCACGCCGATTTGAAAACATTTTAGGTGTTATCACCTCCCCGTTCAGATTTAGTAATTTGTTTATGACATAAGCACAAATACCTGTCTTCGTGCACAATAAAAATCTTCAGCTTATTTGTGCATTTCATTACATTTGCCCGTAATGTTTCATCATTTAAATTGAAAAGTAAGAATAACCAACAAAGACATGAAAGAAAAGTTTTTGGAAAGTTTGACCTAACGATTTCGTGGGCAGACCAAAATCCATAACTTATTGCCTACTCCATATTCTATTCAATTTACTTCCTCTACTGCGTTTCAGAGAACGAAAAGTCAATGGTATTCAACAACCTATAATACATGTAAACTGGTCCCCATACCTAGCCGAGATTAAAATAACAAAAAAATGGTGTTGTTTTTACATAATCTCAGCCATGTGCGTTACTAGTTTATATGTATTATGCTAAAGTCGTGTTACAGAGTCATTGGATTTTAGTATTTTGTAGTTAATTTCACACCGGGGTTTGGTCTTCCCCCTTGATGTGATACGGAAAATTCTACAAATTTCCACTACAATTGTAGACAAACATAATCCATTTATCTCTAAGCAAAACATATATTGCTTCGAATATTTTTTACAAAGTGTGTATAGACTCGTTCCTAAGTATGGACACTTTATTTGTACGGCTTTTCTTTATGGGTCAGTGGTTTATCTCTCACACGGCGATGAAAAAGAAAAAAGCAAAGAAGCAGGAATTGGTAGCGGCATTTCTCGCCGTTTCATGCGATTTTAATTCACAGCATCGGCCTTCAATTTGTGCTATAATTCAAAGAAGGCCACAAGCAAACAATACCATTTCAAGAGGACCTCAGTAATTCAACTATGGCAATTCACATGATTAGCCAATCAACACTAAAACCACGCCAAAACTGCCCGTTGGTCCGTATCACAATGCCAAATCAATTCAACAATAATTAAGTAGTTTGGCTATTAACATCATTACTTAAGCACTTTATGTCACTCCACCAGAACGAGGAGGTATTAAATCAGGCACCAGCACAGTATACCAATATAAGTTAACAATTTAGCACAAATCATCTTAGAAATCATGAAAGAACAAGGCACCCAGCAAGTATACCAATATACTTTAGATATTTAGCGACATTAGGCTAGGCGGGGGGGGTCTTATAAGCATGACCATTATTTAATGAATTCCGCACTTGACAATTATAAATGTTTGAAATTTTCACTATATGTCACACTGGATATTGCACAACATTGGCATTTAATATCGAGCTCTAGCTCCTAATTCCCACCGATACCGAAGGGAGTATCGATTCACACCAGATCGAAGTGGACTGTATAAATTGCAAATTCTCATGTGATCAAGTGACATTGGAATTTTTACTGAAGGGCATGCCCAAAAAATACAATGAATGAAAAAAAAAAAAAAAAAATTGTTGAAATATGTTGCGCAGAAACGACAACACGGATCAATCGTTGCCGAACAGCTAAGAATTATCGAGCTCAATAAGCGGGCTAATGGCTGATAACCATATTTATGTAGTATTTATTACCCAAGGTCATTTGAGCACTCTTTCAAAAATATGACATGCCAATTATGAAATGTCTCCCCATAAAAGGGGGTCACCAATACAACTGCAAACTTAATTTTTTAACTTAACTGTACAGAAGGATTTCAACACACAAACTTCCCCGAATGTAATAAGAGCCCAAATTCAAAAACAAGCAGGACTCAAAAAATAGGTCCTCAACTGACCCAGCAGCAATTACATAGAAGATAGGGAGGGTGGAGGGAAAATTTTTTTATGACCACATGAACGGATTGAGAAAGCCAATTGCCAAAATTAGCGCTGAAGGACCAAAGCCAAAAGCACACTACGCCACAAGCAAGGTGCGTGCGATTGGTAAAATCATGGTGGAGGCAAAAAACCGGCACCACCGTGTCGAGATAACTGGATTTATGTTAATCGCAGGCTAATAACTAATCGTAATTATCTCTCACACGCGATGAAAAAGAAAAAAGCAAAGAAGCAGAATTGGGTCGCGGCATTTCTCGCCGGTTCATGCGATTTTAATTCAACAGCCATGCATCGGCCTTCAATTTGTGCATAATTCAAAGATGGCCAGCAGCAAACAATACCATTTCAAGAGGACCTCAGTAATTCAACTATGGCAATTCACATGATGAGCGATCCCTCACGCCAACATCTAACCCCTCCCCACCTGCCCGTTTGGTCGTATCACAAATGCCAAAATCAATTACACCTAATAGTATAGTTTGGCTATTAACATCATTAAGCACTTTATAATGTAACTTCCCCATAACAGATGTATTAAATCAGGCACCATCCCAGTATAACATATAAGTTAACAATTTAGCACAATCTTCTTATAAATCATGAACATAATCAAGGCCCCACACAGTATATATACCATATAATTGAGATATTTAGCACAATCACTATTATAATCATGACAATTATATTTTAATGATTAACACTTGACAATTATAAAATAAATTTTTGATAATTCATAATAGGTCACACTGGAATATTAACACAACTTGGCATTTAATATCTAGCTCTAGCTACCTAATCCCCCACCAACAGAAGAGGAAGTAAGCTTCGATTCCACACCAGATACAACTGGAAGTGGTAATAAATTGACAAAATTTTCTCATGTGATTAAAAGTGACATTGAAGTTACTTGAATGGCACTGCCAAAAATACAATGATCAATTGTTGAAATATATTGCGCAGAATACGACACAAGGAATAATTCGTGCCAGAAAGCCTAAGAAGTTATCGAGTTCAATGAGCTTGGGAATTAAGGTAACTGTTTAAACCCCAAACAAGTTACTCTATAAGGTAACTTGCCAATGCCCCCCCCCCCCCTGCCCCCCCCCCCGTGTGGAGGACACCCAATAAAGATTACGTGAATGCTATTGACAATTACAAAGAAATAAGAAATGGTCCTCATAGGCGGCGCTCAGAAGACAAAAACCATGGGAATATAATTTGAGGTAAATAAATTTAATATTGCCATATTCGGCGCCATGTAAAAACTAAAATAACATAAAACACCTCAAAAGGGCCATGGGAGCAGAGGATACTTGGTACTAACATTTTGGTACGCGCAAAGACAGAAAAAAAAAAGGCATAGACTACAAAAACAAGGGGAGTACCGCCTTTCGTGGTACCAAGTATACCCGCTAACTTTTGATTGAAATTTGCAACAAAATTGTAAACATGCCACCCTAAAAAACCTGAGATGAAAGTTTAAGTTTTAACGGGAAGAAATAAAAAACTAATATTTTAATTCCAAATTTCAAAATAGGAACATCGGACAGAAAGATTTGAAACAGGCTTGGCAGTCAAATGTTTAGAAAATAACGCGCAAATGTACAAAAGTGACAAGAAATAAGGGGAACAAAAAATGACATTTTTCATGAATTATTTAATCTCTTTAAGCCGAGGGGAAATGTCAAATTGCTCAATTCCCAATGAAATAACCAAAGCTAATACTATATTGACGTAAACCGCACTAACCCGTGAATACGAACAATCCGGAAACAAGCACTATGAAAAATAAATTCGAAATGATAGGCCATGTGGCAATTGAAGGCATGTCTTGGAGTTGCCACCTAAAAGAGTTGAAATGATTGTGGCAATTTCTTGAAGGCGGTGCATAAATAATAAAAACTGACAACCGCGATTTGAGCATATATACTGTGATTAATCGTTATATACAACCTGGTTCTTATTATAACCTTAATTAGATACCACCAAAAAAAAAATGAAAAGAAAGGAAATTAAACCCGCAAAATCGTTGCAATTGCTTTTATAGGGCAAAGAAGCAATTTGAAATTGTGTTGACACTTCACCAAATTTTAGACTTGTTTAAAATTGGTCTTAAGGAGCTGAAATGTACAAGAGGAAAAAACCGGCCCCCAATAGTTATGGAAAGAGTTCTACCACTCGGCCGTTGAGAGGTCGCTGGTCCCTATTGCAAAACTGGTGCAGACACGATTTTAAATTGGGTTAAGCCAAACATACCGGTGACAATAAATAAAGAGTCGTGTTATATGAATGTCCTAACCACTCATCTAGCCATTGTGTTCACCATTGATACTGAACCCATCCTATTTGTCTCGCACTGTAAACCAAAATGACCCGTCTAAAAGGTCACGTTAATCCGTACCAGCATTACATAAGGGTTTACATTCACTCATGTGGCATACTCAGATTCTTCACACCGCCTTCATGGAAACTAGCAAAAAATTAAAACCGCACGGAGTGCGTTCTCAAAACCAAAAGGGGTCAAATATATACAAAATAATTAAAACTGGTCAAGGATGCATTTCGTTAAATACAGAAAAAAGGAAAACTTACACAACTACGACCATGACGACCGGGTGATAAAAGGAGTCCAGGGCCCGCCCGTTTGAATGGCCTTAATTGATCATGAAAGTGCGATACGCAACCACCAGAACAGAAAGACTGCGAACACCCTCATTGAGGAAATCGACCAGAGGCTATGGCTTCGACATATCTCTCTCTCACTTCAAAAGCTCTAAGACAAACCACAAGCCAACTAGGGCTAAATGTACTTCTGGAGGAGCACTAATATCAGCATGCAATACTTCTCTGACCTTTGACCACACCTAGTGAACCTGTTATTTGAAATGAAGGTCATTTTTAGTAAGGCAGAGAGATGTAATTTTTATTTTCAAAGAATGGCTCGCAATCAGTGTTGTTGATTTGATAATATGTGTCTAGCCCCATATAGGACTTGTGCCAGTGTTTTTTTATTTTATTTTTTTTTACCACAGCATTATATTTGAGACGAAGGAAATTCTTAATTTTCATTATGACCCCTTTACTCATCCAACACTTTCATTACCCCAATCTGTGTACACTCTAGATGGTCCATGAGTCAGATGTTCATCTAATTTACGTGAATCGTAGCATTTAATTTGAGACAAAGCCGCAATTTATAGATTTGATTGCGTAGCCTTTTAATTAGCCTACATGACCTTTGACCCCATGTGTTTAAACCTTTGATGATCTTGGGTCAGTGTTCTTCAACCAACTTTGGTGATCATAGCATTAATTGAGGCGAAAAATGGAATTTATTGATCTTCAAAGAATGCCCCTTTACTAATCTCGTCCTACACTATCTTCCCTTCCACCTCATCTTGTTGTACAAGAACCCTATATGGGCCTTGGGTTTAATGGTTCTTTTGACCTGAATTTTGTGACCATATCAATTGATTTGTGTTTCGACGGAATTAATAGATTTTCAAACAATGCCCCCTTTAAACGACCCTACATTGTACATCACCCCATCTGTGGTAACCCTATATGGGCCTTGGGTTTAATGGTTCTTTTGACTTAAATTTGTTACGATAGTTAATTGAATATGGCACAAGAAGGATTATAATTTTCAAAAAGAATGCCCCCTTTAATCGGCACAGGTAAACTTTTTCCCAAATACCTGTTACCCATATATTGACGCTGGTCCAGTGTTCTTCAGAACAATTTTGGTTTGAAAACACACTAAAACTAATACCTAAAACCCGCCAAAACCTAACGACAAAAACACGATGAGACAACCAAGCCCCTATAGGCCTACTGTAAGAAAACTAAAACTTTAAATACATGTACCTAGATTACATTTGCAAGCGAACCAAGATGTAACCCAGTTTCTTTAGAATCAAAGAACACATGGCCGCCCACACACAAACATCACACAGGCAGGTACGCGTGCGCGGCCACAACACAAATCCGTGAGTTTCTTATAGTCCCCATGAAAACGAGCATAAAAAATAAACGGGCACCACGAGGCCCATATAGGCCTAAATGCATTTTTTACACAAAATCATTAAAATCAGTAAAGCGTAACAAAAAAATCGGTTTGTATCAGTTACTACAGGCTGACCTAAATATTGTTGACTCAAAAACATTCAGAGCGTGAGGACTGAGTGAGACAAGAAGAACATACAGCTAATTTTCGCATGCTAATTCTGTCAAGCATGCGTGAGTCTCCTTGTCTCGCGCAAAATGAGATGTGGGAATCGCGCAACCAACTAACTTTTAATATCCCGCTGAAGTAACATCAACAAAATTGAAAAAAAGCCAACATGCACATTACATTTCATGGGCATAAAAATGAGGGTGTTTACGAAGCAAAAATAAAGCACGAAAACATTCACATCTGCAAACAGCAGCTTATTCGATGATTGAAAACAAAGATGTGTGAAATGGCATGCGTGAATGACCCTTACTCAATGAGCTGACTGAAGCGATGGTGAAGTTGTAAACATGGTTGAATAATTTGTTGATAGATTGCATTACAGGATTTCTTATTGAGAATTAATAGCTTTTATGTTATTACAGGTTGCTTACACTTGAATAGGGAGAGAGAGAATAACAGTAATGAGAAAAACGAAAAACAAACTTGTTTCCTCTATACAATAGTGTTTTGAAATTGACAACGGTGACCTGACAGACCTAAATTGCTAACAATTGGACGACACCATTTCCATAACCAAGCATCCTTAAAATCCGCCTAGCTTCATATCAAAGTTGTTATGAAGTACTTCTGCCAACATCTTAAAACGCAACCTCTGGCTTCACTCATCAGAATTCAGCCTAGTATATCTCCTGGAATATTAAATGAAAGCAAGCTTGTACCTCCCGCAAAATCCAGGAGTACAAATAACGGGTTTCAATCTGCTATCCTGAGATGAATTAGGCATGGATGCAAACGCCGGATCACTGTAGTTCTACGCATACTTCACCCAGGTGTTAATAAAAAACTGCAAGCAAAATTTAGCGGCCTTGACTCTACCACTATATCTAACTCTCCGACTTCTGCAGTCACACTGACTCGAACACGTTATTGAGTTACTTGCCGTGTTATTTGTATCAGATTCAAATTACATCTGAGCTGACACCACCTTACGTTCAATGCGTCATACGATAGTCATAATTGAACTACCAGCTGGCGCCACAAAACTAAATACGCTGGATTTTACAAAATTTGAGGAGGATGCTGACTGTATGTTCTTCCTTAATTGACCAGTTAGTACTACGATATCCAATTAAAGAGAATTTGCCTTAGAACCTTGCGATGAATACCCGGTCCAGAAGTCGATGATGATTACGCAGCAAAGAAAAAGTCCAATATAACTATTTTCTTCTTTAATTTAACCGTGTATGACTTGGCTGATCTTATACTGAATCGATTACTTTTGCAATCCACATCGAAGGAAGTTCCTCATTATCTAGATTCATAGTTATTGAGCTAGTCGATTTAATTCCCATGGTACGGCCTTAAAATTTTTTTTTATGACCACATGAAACGGATTGAGAAAGCCAAGTTCCAAATTAGCGCGAAAAGACAAAAGCCAAAACACACTACTTCACAAGCGAGGTGCGTGCTGATTGGTAAATCATGGGGAGGGACAAAAAGCCCGGCAACACCGATGTCGATATAACTGGATTTATGTTAATCGCAGAGGCCTAATATAACATAAATCGAATTAGGACCCCATGGAATTAAAGCCTTTTTTAAAGGCCTTTTTGGGCTATCCCCCCTTGGTACTACTCCTGGTTTATTATTCATTTCACAAGCTGCCATAATTTCCCTGGTACATATAACAGTAGGCTTATTTTTAATTTAATTGTATGTGCAATATGATGATCTTCCTGTCTTTTACCATTCTAATGGTCTATTTCTGTGTGCACTGTTTTTGATGTTGTTTGAGAACTGAATAAAAAAAGGTTCTAAAAAGAAAACAATATAATTAAAATGAAATATTTTGTAATTTTTGTATTTCTTTAGTTAGAAAAAGCGGTTTTCAAGAAAAAGTCTTTCAATATTAGTTCTAACCATGTTGGCCACCATATATCCAGTTAGATCTCGAATGCTGTGTTTATATGCTATTTATTTAGATAGAAAATAAGACGAAAAGAAAAGGAATGCATCACACACAACACCAAAATACATTTGGAACATGACAAAACATGGCACAATGTTCTGTTTAACAACCGAATTTTGACAAGCCATCAAATTATGACAGGTCACACTTCATTTCACATATCACAATATGGTTTGGAAAATGTGTGAATGGGCACGGCTTAAGAAAATACTAATGTGCAACATGTCCATTGTGTGTTTGTTATTTATATTGTTAATATGGTGCCCTTTGTTTATAAGTCGATGAATAGACAAATGAGATCGACGAAATGGGCAGTCGACGAACTGGCATTATCGAATGTTATTAGACAAATTGGTTATTAGACCAAGTGTCAGTAAACGATGAACATTAGACGAAATGGTTTTTTAGAGACATCTGGTGATTAGACCCAATGGGCATTAGACCAAAATGGCTATTAGACAATGGTTTTAAGAGGACCAATCTGGTTGATTATACCAATGGGCAGTAGAAAAACTAAATTGGCATTGACGAAAATGGTTTTATACAATATGAATGATTATAACAAATGAGTAGTATACGAAAATGGCATTAGCCGAATGGTTTGTAGACAACGTATTTGATTATACCAACTGGGCATTATACGAAATGTATTAGCCGAGTTGGTGATTAGCAAAATGGTATGTAGTCTAAATGGTTTATAGACAAAGTGAAATTAGAGTATGTGGGTATTAACTATGTTATTTTGACAAATGGAATATACATCTGGATATTAGACGAATGATATTAGACGAATTGGCAATTCCCCTGTCTGGCTACATCCTATAACAGAAAGTACATATTTATTGTGATGCCATTTTAAAGTATGTAATTAATGGTGAGTTTTAATGCCGCATAAAAAAAAAAATATGTAGGCATTGTTACATCGTGATCTCTAATTACGTAACCATAATGGGAATGAAAGCAAATTTTTTCTAGATTACTTTGGCTTTATTCGTTTACCTTGCATTTGTAAAAAAAATAAATCAAAGGGGAGATGAAACCGTCCTCCCCCCGCTATATGACTTGCGACCTTTTTATTCTTGGACTTTTATTCCATTAAATTTTATTTCTTACCGTAATTGATTTTGTACCCTTTAGTACCTATTTGTTTGAGCACTCACAAAATAAGGTGGGTCTTTACAAAAATTAATCTTTCTTTCCTTCTTTCCTTAAATTCTTACTCTTCCCCCCCAAAAAATCGAACCTCTTTTGCTACGTTACTATCCCCAAAAAATCCCTCTTTTTTTAGTCAAACGCACGGGAAGCGAATCACATAAACTTTGCTAGATATCAACAGAGACTAATATAGAGTCTGTCTTAAGTGTTTTCACGTATGGAAGATATAAACGACTTCGACTGTTTGAAGGAGTAATAATACAGAAAGGTACCTAATGGCTTCGCTACGGTACGCCCATGTGTATTACATAGGCATCATCCATCAGTGAAAAGTATCTCGAAAATATATGAATTGTGCATTGTTAGATGAACGCTTTTGCATAATTTGTTTTGGAATAAAAGACATTCACTTTAGTTATTGCTTTAAGATAGCAAATGTAAAGGTTCACTTACCTAATGACCCATTAAATAAAACCGGGTCTTGAGGGAATCCTGATAAATTTTTGTCTTAATGTAGTCAGAGGTAGTTCAGCAATATTTTCCCCATCGATTAAGATTTCCCTATAAACAAATTAAATATTCTAGTTGATACGAACGAAAATATACAATACATATTTAAAGTAAATTTTTTTATTATACAATTACTCACGACAATCATTAAACGAAACTTAACGGAATTCATCACATATGGACAGTTTTTTGTACATTTTATTAATTAAGTAAAATAAGATACTTACCCCGCAATGTCTACAACAGCCAGTGTCAAGAGGACATATTTAACTTAAACCTAATACTAACCAATGACATAAAATCTTTGACTGTTTTCATTTCATAATTTACTCATATTTATAATCATAAGCCGTCATGATAACATGCTATAAGGCTCAAACGAATTTTTTTAATATTACTTTAAATATCTCTGGACTAGTCTGAAAAACGACAGTGCCAGAGAACCGACTTTCCACTTCCTCCACTTCCTGTACCCCACAGATACCAATCTACAACATCAGAATCAAAGCTAAAGTATCTCATGTATATGGCCCATAAACCAAGCAACAAAAAAGACCGTTGTTTGGTGGCAATTCCGAGGAACTACGATTTGTTTTGACACCAATAATTTAAACAATAAAAAAAGAAATACCTAATTAAAAAAAAAAATCAAAAGTTGCACATTTTAAGAGAAAACTGTACAAAATCGCTGAATAAACCGTTAAAAATCACGGCGGTAATTAATTCTCTATCACACAGAGCAGCCCATCACGAGCCTGTTTCATAACAAGTCCCCAAACATTCCGAACCCAAACGCGCCAGTCGCCAATCCAATTCCGTCACTTGATCAAAGTACGATTCGAACCTCGGGACAATTCAACCTCTTTTTGGACCCTTTCCTTTGCCCTTTCTGTTTTATTTGATAAATTTTAGTTTATACTCACCTATAATATCATAAAAGGAATGATAGATAAACATAAGAGGGTACGCTTGACGCTGGGAGTGGGACACCAGCACATAATCCCCCCAATCAAGAACAAAATCTGGCAACATGATCTGCTCGTCACACAAAATCTACGTAAATTGGCCTCATTCTGCTTTACTTTCAAACTCAAAAACTGGATTTTTTGGTTTGAGACTGCTTATAATTTCAAGGTCGCTGACCGCAATTATGCCAAAAAATCTTAATTTAGTGCAAAGTGTGTCATTAGAAAAAATAGATTTTTGGCCGAAAAGTAGAGAAAATTTAAGTTCATAATTGGGAATCTACCATGACATTTTTATGAGCCGTTGCAAAAGTTTGACACAATCTATCAATTAGTCACTCAAATGAGCTAATTATTTGTTTGCATATTTTTGACACATTTATAAATGGTAAGAATCTTCATTATAATTACTCACATGTATCATTAAATTGCCTATTTTATGAAAATATTAGTTTACAAAGACAAAAACCAATAATCTTAGCCAATTTGTTGTTGTATAAAAAGTGATATAGAAATGTGAACTTTTTCGGTTTATACGAAGCTCGTGAAAGAAAAAAAAACCAGTTAGGCTTAAGTGTTCTGCTAAACCCGTTGATATTTTGTTTTACCAGCGATGGCTAGCTAGACAATCTACATTTATGTCGCACCATTTTTTTAATCTCTTCTGTTTTTTATTCTTTTTTCTAACTTATTAAAGTGCATTGACCAAGATGAATGTCGATATTGTTTAACTTACCACCATATGAAGGTCATAAGGCCAACAAAATCAAGGCAAGTTTGTTTCCAGTATTCCAAACATCTAAATGCGCTTTTTATTTTTTTTAAAGGATTTTCCCCCCAGAAATGGCTCAAATCAATCAAATGGCAAGTCAAAAACAGTTGCAATCATATTTTTATTGTCAAGTTTAGTTTATAAAAGATTATCGATTTGATATCATTTACCATGCTTTTTTAAATGACGTTCTATCTCTGAGGCACTTACGTCAAAAAGGTGCCAAATTTCTCGTAATCAAATTGTAAAAAACGCGGGTAAATGGCTCCAACATCAAATGCGATCGGCCTACTGGAAACAAACTTGTTTTTTTTTTTTTTTTTTTTTTTTTTCCTTTTTACTCTTTTTCTTTTTTTTTTTTGCCTAAGACAAAACAATAGCTTGCAATTAAAATCGAAAATAAAAAAAGGACTTCAAATTCATTCAAATTTTTGATGGTCTGAAAAACAATTGTACATTTTAATTTTTGTCAAATGCCATTTCGTAACCACCGCTTGCACAAATATGAAATACGTTTTAACTAATTTATTTATTTGTCCAATCCAAGATCCAAATTATTACATAGTAGAAGAAATTTGCTGAATTTTGTATCTGTTATAAATTTATTGTAAATCGGTACAAATAGTCTTGGGTTTTCCCGGTGGTTTAAAGTTTAGTTTTTCTTTCTATAAGAATAATAAACCTGCATGGTGGGGGGGGGGGGGGGTGGGGTTCTGGTCCTGGAGCCCAACCCTAATTTTCTCATTAACTCCTCATCGGATTTCTATGGTTTTTATAGATGTCTAACAGGAAGCGATAGTCTTGTAGTCCGAACTTAAAAATATTACCGCCATCATGGATAATATTTCCAGAAAAAACGTGCCTCTAATTTTTTTGGAGGTAGAAAAAGCTATAGCCTTCTTCTACGAAGGATTTTTACTTGCAATAAAGAGTAATACCCATTTTTTCAAAATTTTGTCATTTTACTAAAGCAATGTTTTGAGTCAGTTTTCAAAATTGAACGCATGCATGATATTTCACTACAAACCCATGTCCTAAGGTTATCCCAAAGGAAGAAAAAAACGTACACCATGTGGTAAAATGATTTCTTACTAACAAAATTGTTGGTTTTCTGTGGGCATAAAACTTAGGTTATGTCTGAGAGTGGAAAACGGCAGGCAGCGTGTTCATCTGTAAGGTATGACAAGAAATATACTTGACTCCCAAGAAAAAAGAGTCCTGGGGAGTCAATAGATATGTGCGCAAATAAGTGCATTTTTAGCATCTGGAAACAGTTTTGGCATGTTCATATCCTTTCCATTTGGAAACACTGTTGGGCACTATAATTAGTGTGGGTGTAATGAGGGTGTAAATCAGAGGATGCCCAACTCTCCTCCCGTTGTTCCCCCTCCTGAGACCTCCCGTTTTTGCTATCAAATCTCCCGATTTTCGTATAAAGGAGAGATATTGGAAACCGTTGGAACAATTTACGTATAAAAATAAGTAAATGAGAACAATAAGTTAATGCAATAGTCCATATCTTTTCCAGTGAATAAAGAACTAGATTGAAAGATATTCAATTTAGAGCCCTGTTAAACTTGTTTCCTCCGACATCGTGGTTTTCCCGACTTTCAGTAGTTTCACTCACACTTATATTTATTTAACCATTTAACTACTGTAGGCCAATGTCTCTGAAGGTATTTTTTAGTTAACTACTTAACTGAAACGGTGCAAAGGGATAAACCACAAAATGTCTTTTTTCAGGCGTTTTGTTTTGAAGTTTTCAAGCTTTAAAAGTTAGGTCTTTGATACTTCCATGTACTTAAAAAACATATCACTAACGGCATTAGTTTATACAGACAGTTCACACTTAAATTGGCAGTCAAACGGCGAAACTCGGGTCCATTTTTCCTGGAATACTGTATTTTTAAAGAGCTCTATGAAAACACGGAAGTCCATTTTTGCCAAACAATTTTTGGGGGGACCAGGTCAACTTCTTTAAAATCTGAAATCCTTGGCCCCTGGCTACATCCTTGCGCTTTGCCAATATCAAACGTTCTGTTACCTGGTGTTCTTTTTAATCATATTTCGAGTGTCAATTCTTTGATCGAAGTTTGTAAGACAATCTCGCATAAAATAACGGTAGTAATAATTAATTCCTTCACACCCGCATTCTAAAACATTGACAATGTTACAAACACCAAAAGATTTTATGCAAAATCACAATTCTCTGGTACCAAAATACATAAAAGTTGGTTTTAGAAACTGCATGAAGTAAATTCAGGATGGGGCGGAAAGTCGAGAGGATGGCGTAGTCCGCCATCTTCAGTTACAGAGGACTCGCTTTCAGTCTAAGCCGTTCTCTTTGGCCACTCTGAATTCCAAATAACCTCCAACTCTAAATATTAGTCCAAAATCAGTGTCGTAGCTACCGAGGAAGTGGCAGGGGAGTACCCTCCCAATCGGACAATTTCAGACATAAGAAAGTTGCGTGTAAACGTAATAAAATGGCTGTTAAAAATTAATTTCTTTGTGATACTATAATTAGTAAGGTTATAACCTTACAACACATCTTCAATTGTTTCACCTAACCCCCCTCCTATAGGCCCCTATTGGTCAGGATTTTGTAATTTAACATTTAGCACGGAGCCACTGAAAAATCTCACCTAACCCCTCTTCCCCATGCACCCCAAAAAATCCTCCTAAACCCTTTTCCAAATTTAAGAACCATATTACCAATGCAATCCATAATAAGCTGGTGATATTAATAATTGTTAAGGTAGGCCTACTCAGTTCCTAGATTAAACCTTTTCAGTTTTTACCGTCAATTTGGTTTAAACGAATCACACTTACTTCTTTTTGTTATTTTTCAAGCTAAAAAGTACAACCTTACATAACTCTCGCTCCATTATTGGCGTTCCTTTAATAAGATTAAAAACGACGCTATCCTGGCCGCCCCTCCCCCCTGGGTATTACGTTAGCGTTGCGGTGCGCCTTAGAAAACGGGACTTTCTTATCGTAGCAACAGGTAGTTGACTTCGACATTATCCGTCTGTTAAGTTGTGCATTAAACGATTCCAAATTTCCGTCTAAATGTGCAACTTTCCAATTGCAACACCCGGGAGATTTACAGTATGTTATCGTATTTCTATTTCTGCCAACGGATCTTAGTTCCCTCTTCCCCTCTCAATTTGCATCTATTTGTTTTCTGAACTTTGATACCGTGCTTGTCATGGTCCACTATACCATACGTTTACTCATTTAAAGTCGCGATTATAATCCATACTCCATCACCTTACTCGTCCTGTGGGGCGAAGGAATGTAATTTTGTTATATTTTTATTTCATTTATTTCTTTCTTCTATTTATTTATTGTTTTTACGCAATAAAAGACCGCAGAAAGACAGTTTTGACACTGAGACGTCTGGCATCCATCAAATAATATACAAGGTAAAACAACAAATAATAGCACAAAACATCCAAAAATTAATCAAAATGCAGTAGTACATTAAATTTGTACTGGCATGATTGTGCTCCATATATTTGCACTTATTACTAAAAATAACTTCTGCCCAACCGAATTTGGTAGATGATGTTATGAAAACCTACCTTTTCTCCTTTCTTTTAACAGAAGAGTACATCAGTCAATACGGGAGGGCAAATGTTCAGCAATAGCAGACGATATACAATCAATCTCAATAACTCCTCTTGACGGCCTTCTGAGGCGGTTCGGACCCTTATTCATGGAATCCAAACGCATCAAACGAATGAATTTAAATATATACCTAAAGCGCCATTCGGTTGATAGATCTACATTAATTATTCCATATAGTAATGTAATAGTAACAAGCAGCCCATACCTTCATATCTTCTTCTGTACCATTGCATAGTTGCACTCTTTCAACAAAATAAAACTGGGTCATTTGCATTTCAGTCTCTGTTGCAGCCTGTACAAAATCGTACATAGTCAGCGAAACCTTTTAAGAAAAAAGTAAATATTGCTTGTCAATAGTCAATTGAAATGACTCGAATCGTTTCGATGAACACTTCGATTTACCGTTTTGATTTAAGGAAGCAAACTGTTTACCATCAACACATAGCTGATTGCTAGGCCAACTTCGCTGGCTTCAATAATGCCATTAGTAGCTTGCAGTAACGTTGTTATTCCTACCATCAACACCACAACAGCACCACACATGCTCTATAAATGAAACAAAAATACTTATTGCGAAGCCAATAACCAATCTACAACGTGTCCCAAAAAAGTGGTGCAAGCAGATAAATTCCAATTTCTCAAAAACTGCTAGAGCTGTGAATTTCATTTTCGAGGAAATTGTGCAAATCCCATGACAATCCGCCCACGCAAGCCAGAGATATGACGAATTATTAAAGGCCATCTGTTTTTCACCCATTCCAATGGGATTTACACAGTTAACATCATTTGTCCGTTCTACTGTCAGGTGAGCGATTTCCAACACATTGAATGTGTTGTTATCTCTACATGTGAAGTTTCCATAATAAATAGCATTTTTCTATAAACTTGTAAACTAAGTGGCACATGTGTTTGAATATCATAGTTACATTTCTTTTTACAAGAAAAGAAAGAATTAAACAGCATAGTGATATGAAAGCCCTTTGCTTGGCATGGCATAGTGATTATGAAAGCCCTTTGCTCGGCATGGCCTGTTTGCCTGCCACCTTTCAACCAGACCCAAATGTGTAATGACACAACAGATATCAGTACGTTTTTCTTGACGTTTCTCGTTTTTGTGAAGGTTTTATAAATAACACAATTGGAAGAATGTTACATTCATTTTCATTGAATTAAGCTAAGAGGATCACACGTTTATTAATTTTGTTACTGTAAAATTGACTTGAATCTAAAATTTCATAACATCCATTGCTTTCTTAAAATCTGTTGCGTTTACATGCACTATCCCGACAATGAATATTTCAACAGGTAACCTCTTTAGAATTAGTATTGTCAGGCTGTCAGCTTAAAGGTTATTATTGTTAGAGATTATGTAAGATATTTGTTAAGATACAGTACTGTATTATTTTAGTAGCATATCACTTTCAGGTTCCGTTCTAAGTTATCATTTAGTCAATGCACGCGATTGAGCCACAAATTTATCTGATGTACCGATAATCACTATCTGGGTAAATCCCATTGGAATGGATGAAAAACAGATAGTCTTTAATAATAATTGTTTATATCTCTGGTTTGCGTGGGTGGATTGACATGGGATTTAGACAATTTATACAGAAGATTATAATTAATACCTTCCTTGAAAATGAAAATCACAGCTTCAGCAGTTTTTGAGAAATCGGAGTTTATCTGCTTGCACCACTTTTTTTGGGACACCCTGTACATATCATTTGGAGAAAACACGAATACATCAGTGTCTACTTTTTTAAACATCTTACCAACTGTAATCCTAGCCAGCCAAAGGTTGCTTTTAGGTAGAGGAAGGTGGTGTTGTTAGTGTCTATATGATCCAACAGTTTTAGAAAGAATCGGGTTTGTTCCCCGCCCTAACATGTTTACAACAATTTTTAAGATTGATTAGTTAAACACTAGCGAAGTACCTGCAATCCGATGCAATTCTTAAAGCAATATTGGCACCATTTTTGAAGAAGCGCCCCCAAGTTTCAAAATTTGATATTTTTGGCAACAGATACGTTGGTAATTGTCCTAGAAACTATACCTGCGAACGAGAATGCTAAAAAATTGCGATTGTGTCACAAAATAAGCGATTTTGTAATTTTAGAATGGGGATCCCATATTGGACTTAATACCGCAGAGCTGGAATGCTAGCTAACGTTTATGGCCGTCCATGATGAAAATATTGCCACCTCGAGAAATAACCTCTAACTTGACTTTCCCTGAACATTAAAACAACTAAGGACGATCGTAAGACACGTACATGGCGCTATTTCCGCGGCTATTTCACATTGGAAGGCCGTTTCCAGCACCGTTGAATTATATCGGGGATCCCGATAATAATTATTCTAGTCACAAAAAATTCCTTTGCGTTTGTGACACATGGAAATTTGCGCGCGTTTAACCATTCACAGGTATAGTTTACTAGCCAGTCTGTGACCAATGGAACCGTGTAAAAATATCAAATTTTTGAAAAAAAAAAAAAAATTGGGGGACCCGACTTCAAAAAAATGTGATAATATTGCTTTGTAATGACAACCATCGTGAAGAAAGAATTTCAGTATTTATTTAACATTCTGTTGTGTTGGTGTTGTCAGGTAGTCTTTTTTTACCACTATTCCGCCGTACATTTTGGGGGAATAACCTCCGTTAAAGCATTAGAGAGAGAAAAAAAACCTTTACTGTTAAGCTCGTATTGTTGAAAGACCACCTAATTTCCGAGACATGTGAAAAACCGGTGTTGATTTGGTGACCATGTCTAGTATTTGCAGTTCTCTTCTGTAAAATCATTTGACAAAAGAATTCAATCAAAAAATTGTTGGAATTCAAAAAACATTTTTTTTACTCTGACGGGATTTATTGAGCACAAACTGTAGTACAAATAGACCTAAAAGGCTTTTCTAATCGAATACCGCAGGATACTCTATGCCATTAATAATGGGAAGGTAGGGCGCTTTTGCAAGATTTGAACTGTTATGTAAATAATTAAGGACATGGTATTATTTCCATGGGATCTATTGGGTTGATAAACAACTTCATTACGAAGAGCGTTGCCAACCCCGCCAACGCGAGGGGCAGGCGCGTAGACAATATTTCCTTGTCCGGTTTTCGAAAACGCTCGTTCTACAAGAATTGCATGGGAATGGGCGTGGTTTTATGGTCGGTTTTGAAGAAACAAAGGGGTTAAAGGGTTTATGATCACCAACCGGAGCTCTTCGGAATGGCAAAATGGAGGTGTGGTTTGCGGGGAAACAACACGGTTGGTAACAGTATTTTAAATACGAAGAGGCCTTCTAAATTGCACATTAGTATTGTTATATATTAACATTCAAAAAATTTTACAAAAAAAATGCCTACCTGATGACCGAACGAGAATAGAAGAAAGAGAAATTAGAAGAAATTCGCAAATTATTGTTAAATAGACTACGAGAACTGGGAGAATTTCGAGACGCATAGCGGTTTGCAATTATCGTTACAATGAAGCAAATGAAACGTCCATTGGAAATGGTTTTTTTTTTTTTTAACCAAATAGTGAAAAAAAATAAAAAAAGTTTTGTTTAACATCAATTTAAGTGCATTGAAACAGCCATTTCTTAAAAAAGACGTACGATTACTATGACTCAACTACATATGGTTCAAGGACGGACGTCGGACGACGCCGAAGCTGTGATAGCCTGAGTCGGAGCAGTCGCGGATCCAGGGAGGGGGCGGGCTAGAGGGGGCGCCGGCTCCCTATCTGCAAAAAAAATTCTTGCAAAATCGCCCACTTTGGAAAGGGTACAGCCTTCAGCCCCCGGTGATTTTGACCCGTTTTTCAAATCATGGATCCGCCCATGTGAGCCTAGGAGTTAACGATACATGTTGTGGTTTTTATTTGGATTCTCAATTCCAACAAATCCCAGAAAGACTAACTTAAGTGTCATGAGTCGTTATGTATCAAATAACTCCAAATGTCCCAATATGGGCGTGTCCGAAGCGCTAATACCTACCAAAACAAAGAGACCATATCTCTAGACTGTTAGTGATCGGATTTTTGCCGCTTAGTGGAAGAGTGCCATTTCCATCTATATTGGATACCAATAGTGAATGCATCTTACATGTATCGACTACTTTAATTAATGATAATTGAGATATCTAAACTGACCTGATTGACTTAAGAGGGAGAGAACAAAAATTAAAGGCCAAGTCAACACTACCCCCAGACGTAGGATAGCCTGGTTAGGTAATTCTCATCTATAGCCATTTTAGAATTTACACATTTCGAAAAATACTTCTGATGTTACTTCATTCTTGACTGTCAAAATACCAAAGAGATTTCACATTTCCAACTTCAGAAAAATAGATCACGATCAGATATTTTATTGTACTTGCGGCACACATTGAATTAATTTTTTTGGCTACAGAATCCGATGTAATTGGTCACAATGAAGGTTTAACTAGCCGACTCAAAAACTGAGTGAACAGCAGATCGATGATTTCTTTGCCCGGGTGATGGCCCATTTGAATGTTTCGTTTCTACAAAAACTGCTCAATGGTTTGGCTGGGGGGCACCCATCGGATCAGCACGGCGCATTGAAATGGTATAGAAAGCGTTGATGAAATAGAAACCGTGGAAAAAAACATTCTCTAACTAAAACAGTTTGTATCAGTTATCAATGAATTATAGCTGGACTATATTGGTATATTGGTGAATACCTAAGCGTGCCGTATACAATTGAAGAGACAGGGGCTAGGACACTACATCACATGTAAACACCACACACAAAAAGTAAGTCCCCCTCGAAACAACAATCATATTGTATGTAGGAAGTTATCAAAGTCATGCCTAGTTCTAATATTTCTAGGATTGTTAGTTCAGGTTGGGTGAAAATTACAGCACTGCACGGCTGACAGAGCGCACGATCAAAGACAAACAGAGGCATTTTCAAAAGCCACAAAAGTGATATCATAATTATATGTCAACCTTGATGTATTGAGGCTGTCTATGGTTAATTAATGCCTTTGTCTTCATTGACGAAAACGCCCAGGCAGTCCACACAGAGGGTCTGGGTCTGTGAGAACGTCAACTAATGGTATGGACAAAAAATCGCCAGAATCAATCCATCGAGCAGCATTTGGGACCCCTCTAAGCGTTCTTTGCATACCCGCGCAAAGCAAAGAGTACAATGGATGACTATTACGTTTTTCATGTGAAGAATGTGATGCTATACTTAAGCAGCGTATGAAAAGACTGGTAAATACCATGTGACACGATGTCAACCAGAGGTCATTGACAAGTGGGGGATGCACACATTACTGAACAGTACTCAACCATTTTTTTAAAGTAGGTGTTTGTCAAATCAAATCAAATTACGATAATCACTTTATGTCCTTTTGCCTCTTTTTGTCTTTTAATCTTGCTCAGTCAGCCGTGAAAACATTACGCCTCAATTTTTCACAAAAAAGTTAAATAACAACCATATGATTTTGAAAAAAAAAAAAACTTCCTACATAAGAAAAATTAGGAGAGATTAGAAAGAGGGGACCTTTAATTTTGTGTTGTGTTTAGGACGCTGTATTATGAAAAGGTGTCATAAACTACAGGGCTCCGTTGTGAGAGTGTCTACCACAATCGTCTATTGTATTTTCAATTGTGTGCTTTATGCATCATTTGTTTCACACTGTACCCAAATGGACTCGTCTACAAGGTCCGGTTTATTCCGTCACACGTTGCTATATAGCTTAGGACACTCTATCATGGGGGGGACACTCAGTTGCTTACACCGGTATTAATGCGATTTGTTTGGATCGGTACGGGCATTAGAATAAGAAGAACCACAAGAACACAGAATCACCATGTCGATTATCTGTTCTGTGGTCACTAGATAAACGATCGATGCAATATACGCCCAACTGGGTGGTGTATTCAAAAAATCCTACAACGGTACACACACGATACGTGACATTTTGGTTTATTATATTTACAAATTCTAGTGTCCAAGTGGTTTGTGTGTTGTGGTAAACATCTTAGTTCATCTGTATGCGTATACATATCTATGCATTGTGTCTGTATGGAGGTGAGCGGTTGGTAGATCGTTTATTAACGTGTTTGTTCTATCTGTGATTATATTGTGCGAGGGGAGTGAGGGTTGATGGGTTGGTTTCAATTAGTGTGAGGGTGTTTGTGTGTTATTTTGTTTTGTATGGTAAGTGGGGTGTGTGTGTGTGTGGGGGGGTGTGTGTGTGTGTGTGTGTGGTGTGATCAGCTGTGTGCCTTGTGGAGTGTGTGTTTGTGTTTGTACGGAAGTAATGTATTTGTATCTGTTTCACATCTTGCCTAAGATTTGACTAAGGTGAATTCTGAATTACGCCCGCACATAGATGCGGCGCCAGTGCTTGCGTGTCCACTCTTCGGTTCACGAGTTGAACAGTATTTTTAGATGGGGTCCCATTTTGTTGAGTAACTTGGACATTAGTCAGTCCTGGCTGGACTAACATGTACTACATTAGTCAGTGTTTCGAAATATTTGCTCGCCCTTGCATGTATATTACGGGATGACTAGAGATTTCCCCATGATGCTGCCCTCAATTTATATTAAATCGTGTTTATATATATATATATATATAGATAATGCTTGTCAACATTCTAATAGTAGATTCAACCCATTCTGTCACCAGAGGAAAGTGTTTTTGGACCGAGTCATTAGTTTGGGATAGGGGCCAGAAAAAGAAGACATGAGGCTCGATTCAACTGTTTCATGAACAAATGGAGATAATCTGGCTTTTACAGTTTCCCATCATTTTCAAAGACTTGTGTGTTCCTTCCTATCCAAAACACGGCGGGCGCTCAAAAGTCTAAACATTCAACTCCCTGTACCTTGAATACCACTGAAGCCAATACGATTAGACGGATTTTGAGATCTATGTTTTGTAGCCACATGCGCTTCGCTGACCTGAATGCTTTCATTAAGCCTGAATTGATTTCTCTCAGCTATCGACTACATGTTTCCATGATTTAGCTTGGAATTTTAATCCCAATTTATTTCCCAACCACTTGCACATGCCCTCATTCAATGCCCATACCTTCGAAAGTACTAGAGGTGACCCTGGTTTGAATCTATATAAATAATCACCATGTGAATAGCTGAAAATCGCATAGTCTCATGTACAAATGTACATGAACAATAAGGTTTATTTTAGCGGCGAGTACCTTGTACTGTTTACTCTACTACGCATAAGGTTGACAAGGTTTAATTAATACTATATGAACACGTTGGTAATTAATACACAAAATAATTGTATTCAAAATCTATGCGTCTTCCTTTGATCCGTTTCAAACCAGCTTGACCAACTGACTGTACAGACCACCTTAGTGTGGATATATCTCTCATGCACATGGCGCATGCGTGGTTAAATGAGCCACTCAATCCAGGTTTGTACGGCATTTATTTTCCTGATCACTGCTTTCTTGCATGATATCACAGGTAATATTCAGACTGTGCATGTAAATGTAAAACACGGATGTAATGCTTCTAAATTTTAGGAAGTTACCCCGAACAGTCGATCAACAGACTTCAAATGTTAGAGGTCGTCAATTATAATTCTCAGTGCAGAATACAGAAATACTACACATGTACTTGGAACCATCCAAGCAAGTTAGCAGCCACTCAACTAGACGCTAACAGCCCGCCGCCATGCGCCCAAAACGCGACAGCGAGCACAACAAATACAGGTAGACACTTTGAAATTTCGGCCTTAGGAGGAGGAATTGACCTGTAGCTTTTGTCATCAAATAGCAACGGGACGGTCATTATCTCAAAAGACCGGTTTTACATGAAGGTAGATTATTAAAGTATGAATTTCTACAGTTGATTCTTGTATTGGACTCTTATTATGAGTTTGCGGGTCAATATTTGGAAAATTTTAAGAAGTGGTGACGTCACAGCACTCGTTGAAGTATTATTTTGGCCCGGGGGATCCACTCAGATATATATGAGCTACGCATCCGCTTTGTTAAACACATGGAAAAGGGATCGATTTTCGCCATCGGACGTCGTTTTGGGAATAAGGGGTAAATTTTGCACTCTTTTGGCATTAATGGTGTGTTTGGGGAGCAACGCTCATTGCCATTTAGGCCTAGAGTAATGTTTATGGACCTTAACATTCCCGATTTTTTTATGTATTTGACCCCGGAGCGTTCTGGAATATCCGCCTTCTATAGTAGATTGCAATTGATGGTAGAGTTATGGGAGGAGTTTGGACTCAAAATAGGGGACAGAAATACCCAGAAAATCTTCGATTTCTTCCTCGCAATACAAAAGAGATCGGATTGCAAGAAACTGGCCAACTATAAATAAAGTTACGTTGTTCGTTTAGTCAATACTGATTGTGCAGTGTCTTAAACATGTTAAAGTACCATAGGCCAATACTGTGCCATAATGGCCAACTCAATACTTTTCAGTATAGGTCATATGATTGTTAAATAAGCTTGAAATATATACCTTTAATCGAAGTCGTTAATTTCAATTTTACGTGAACTGACGTGTTTTATTTCATTTTTCTTCAAGTTCTTATCTAATTTCAGAAGTTTGTAAAGTAATGGTGATGTATATTAGTAGCAAGTTCCAAACGTTTCAAAAGTTCCAAAGTTTCTAAGCGGATGATCGCTTTGTAATTTAGAGACATGAGGAGATTTCCAGAAAGAAGCGCCCCCAATTTTTTTTCGAACCCGGGTTTTTGGCATATTTGGAATGCTTTCCAATGTATTAGATCACACCTGAAGTGAATAAGCCGAATACACCGTCTTTATGTAATAAGATGATGATTTAGTACTTTCTGTCGTGCACGACAGAAACTCAAAGCACGGTGTTCTATGGGGACAATTACGGTAGTCAGGCAAGTTCAAAACAAGGTTTGCGGTTTTCTTCTGTACTAGTTTGTCCAATAAACCTTCCAAACGTTCTTGGTAGGTGGTCTACATGTGATCCAGTTCAATTTGAGAGAAATTCGTATCCTCAAAAAAAATCTCCTCCTGTCACTTTAAATTAATTGAGGCAATTTACAATTCAAAATTTGGAAAGACTTCCATATGTACCCCCTCGTATATATTTACATGATACAAAATTTATTTTAATTTTGGCCTTGTTTGATCAAAAACGGAATAAACAGCTAAAATAATAACATTTTATGTTACATGTAAATATATGAGAGGGGGGTACATATGGAAGTCTTGCCCAAAATTTGACCAAATACTTTGTATTTTATACAATGTGATGTCTACCCCAGAATTTGTTTTAAACATTGCCTACCAACAACATATCATACATTTTAGAAGGCTTCAGTCACCTGTGTGTTACAATGCAGAACTTTTATCTTCACTATTCATAAAACCAGCTTTCACCTGCTTTCATTGAAACTATTCCTGGATTTAGTTTGCGCTTTCTTTCTTTGCACATTCTAGGGTTTATGCTTTGACTATTGATTGGGACTGTGAATGGCCCAACCGCTCAGGGTTGGCTATCATGGCTATAGCACACATCATACCACAAATACACGGACTAAAGTTTTTATATACTAATCCCCTCAATTCATACCTCCACCTACAAAAAAGGCTATTCCACTATCAACTGGAATCTAGTATAATAATTTTTATATCCTATACCACAACACCATGACTTTGTATAATATCGTCCCTTAGCCAGGCGCAACTATACGCCTTAACCGCAAACAACCCCTACTCACACAGCCCAAAAAGCCATTGCTGGGTCACGCATGTTAGTCAAGCAACCACCATCGATATACAATTAGCGTGTACATTCAGGTGTGCTAACTAATCAGCTTGCAGTCCAGTCTGCGTTTTACTGTTTTAGTGATAGTTATTTTGACTATTACCTTATAGGTGTTTTAGTGATATTGCGTAACATGTTCAAATGTAACCCCGTTGCAGCAAACCAAGTTGATATGACGCCGGCTGAAGCAGTAAGAAATGTCATCACAATACAAGAAAATCCCAGACTCATGTACACGCTAAGATATTCTGTGTTAATGTCTGCCACCTATATAGGGAAGAAGGTATTAGTATTTAACGACACACTAGCATGCACTATTGTGTTATAATTATAGTGTCAAGAAGATGCTTTATTTCGATTCACTTTATATCATTATACACTATTACATTAGCACACGTTAAAAAAGCGATTACATGTACAGACGTGAATCTCCATGTCCGTGGGACCGACGGCTTAACGTCCCCTCCTTGTTTATACGAATTCTAGTTTTAATCATTAGATCTTATAAAATAAAATCGAAACGTTCTCCCACTAATATAAGACATTAAGGTGTATGTGATCCCCACTATTGTGATTTTTCAGGATCACAGAAATTTGAGAAATTTACAAGCCCGTGAGTTTTGTCAAATCTCACTTTTCGCCGAGTCACATCCATAACGCAGTAAGGTTACACAAACCGTATGCATATAATCATGAAATTGAATATGCTAGTGAATTGGTGCTCAATTTGGCTAATTTTTAAATGAATTTTGAAATTAATTCTAAACACCCGAACCAGAGTTAAGAACCTTCCACTTCAACTTACCTCCGGGCCCCCCAAACCACATCAATCAATGTTGGGGGAGTTGGCAAGACTGCTGATGAAAACACCTCATTCCCATTCAACATTGGTTGGAGAGACGGGGGTAACAGCTTTCCGAAAATCGTTAATAGTTTCCAACAATTATTTACCCCCGCCTTCTCGCCTTAGTCAGCGTTTTGCTTCATGCGCCGGGCCAGAATCCGAAGTATTGTTTGCTGTGGTGGAACGACAATTCTCCTCCCTCACTATACTCCTGGCAGGCGAAGAAAATAGCCTTGCCCAATTCTGGCCGATTTGAACCCACAACCTTACACAAATTTAACGATTTAATGTACAGCAAACATTAATTCTTGCAGCATCCCTTAAAAGAGATAATGAAAAAATACTTTATTCGTCGAAATCGACAATCGTCCGACTTACCGATCTATTTTGTAATCCTGCCTCAGACCAACCAGAAAGCCAGAAATCCCTTGAAATATTAAAAGACTCCAACACCATTCGCAAGAAGAAAAATGCAAATGCAGAAAAGAATCCCATATGCCTAATATAATAAATATAAACACCATATGCGACTGACCCTCGTTCAAGTTCTTCATCTTCGACAAGAAGACCTTTTTCTTTCTGACCTGAAAGAAAATGTATGTCTTTTGGTAAAAAAATTACGAAAGTTAACATTTTGAACTCTTGAAATACGTTTTTTACGTGTAGGTTGCACACCATCAAATAAATTGCCATTGGTTTATGTACAAAATGGCCCTAATTAAAACGTCAACTTCTCATTAACGAAGCGACTCAGTCGCTTAAATTATGCATTTCCTTGGACTGCTAAACCTCTGCATCCCATTCAGCAAGAAGAATCCATAAGTTGACCATGGATTTTTCGAGGTACTGAAGCATGAAGAAAACGATAAGTTCCGATCCCCTCTGAAACTGTGGCTTCTAGTCAAAATATTCCTATGGTGTGGGTGTAAAATTAGTACTGTAATTACTCAGTAGTAAGCCTCACACACTTTTTTGTCTTGCTTTTGTGCTGATTTCTATCTTTAAAAAATTTTTAACACAAAATATGGCCCAGGAAGTTCCAGTTTCTACTATTTTGCAATTTTTATGGGTTTTTTTTACCTTTTTCCCAAACACTTTTCTGCCAGAGGGTGCCAGACCAGATCTATTTAGTGGCAGTGGCGTATCGGGCCTGCCCGCTCTGAGGGGCAAATTTCCCAGTTTTGGGAAATTTTCCCTCTCAGGGGGGTCAAAAGGCCAATTTTTCCCGGTCAGAGGGC
This sequence comes from Ophioderma brevispina, assembly GCA_023653785.1. Taxonomy (NCBI): domain Eukaryota; kingdom Metazoa; phylum Echinodermata; class Ophiuroidea; order Amphilepidida; family Ophiodermatidae; genus Ophioderma; species Ophioderma brevispina. The sequence goes on along the minus strand of JAMKCH010040854.1, from coordinate 51,324 downwards.
TAAAAAAACGGCTGATTTAGCATGATTTGTGTAATTTTTTCCCGGCCAAAGTCGTTAGGGGGCAACCTTCCCCCTGCCCCCCTGCCTGTTACGCCACTGTTTAGTGGTGTGGAATCTACAGGTACTAACTACTAAGAAGACATCAAGAATTGAAGATTTTCTTTCCATTTGGTTATTTTCACTCACTATCATCATCACTGAAGCGTGCTGAGGTAAGTGATCGTTTTCGTCGCGTGAGTACTCTTTCTTCCAAAGCTGGGTCTGATTCTGCTTCAGTCATACTCGAGGAAAGTTCAGAATCGGTTTCTCGCAGCATTTGTTGTTGCCATTCTTGAAATAGTTCTGGATTTTGTTGGTTGATATCTTCGAATGTACCTTGAAACATAATACGCCCTTTTTGCATCACGATAATCTGTTAGAACAAGCAGAAGCTAAGCAGATACACAAATAAGAGAGTTACAAAAATCAACTATGAACAGGCCAATTTTGCCCTGTCAGGGCCAAAAAAATTTGACAAATTGATTTTATCGAGATAAAGGAAAAACAGTGCTATGCACCTAAAGACTTGACCTCTGATAATACTGGCAACCTTTTAAGTTTTTGATGGGTATTTAGTCTTTCTTTATATTCTACACAAAAATCGAATTAGGTTACTTATTGATAACTTTTATCTTTTACACTAATACTTTATTTTACCTGGTCTACTTCCCGGAGGTACTGTAGCTGGTGCGTCACTAACACGACTGTTCGATTTAGTTTTCGAAGTCGGCCCATGATTCCTTCACGAAATATATGACTACCGACATTAACATCTAGTGCTGAAAATGGGTCATCCTACAAAACGCAATAGATTAATCGTGGTATACACTGTTAGCTAACCAAAAGTATGACTAGCTTTAGCAATAACAAAATACATCTCAAATTCCTTGGAAAGAGAATTTATGTAATTAATTTGATGGTTGGATGTGCCATTTTAAAAGGCGTGTTACACCCCTAATTTGAAACCGATAGTCAATCGCACTTTTTCTACATCCCATTTCCAAAGCATTCTTTGGCATGGGCATAGTTATTGTGAATAACGTCTCACCTATCTCAAAGTAACACAGAATTTACTAAAGTAAGCACACTAGAACTACAAACTTTAAATGTACTCTTAATGCTTAATGGTTTAAAATATTAAAGAACAATTATCATCTCAATACCTTTCCTCATAACAATAGAAACTATTTCACAATAATATTTCACACCTTTGCAATTACCTCTCACTTCTCAACAGAAAAACACAAAATTCGATATCAGGTTGTACAAACTTAAATCCAGTCAGCCCTGCATATAGCGTAAACGTGGAATTAATTTGTTCGAACGATCCATGATCAATTAATTCGACAATCCACGTTCAAGTACACGCCTCCTCGCGTATTGTATCTAAACCTATGCATGCCAATAGAAACTTTGCATGATAAAGTCGCATACGACTACTAAACTCGCTTTATGTAAGACCTTCAAAAGAGCATGCGATACAAAATAATTTAAAATTACCCGCAAATTTAGGTCACAATTTGAACAGTAATTAGGGGTTCATTCATAGTATTTTGGGTATGAACCTTGTTTATGCCGTCGAGCTTCCCTATTCATGTATACCGTACCTTTTGCTAACTATTACTTACAAAATTAAATCATTAAATATCAAATTTAGTCTGAAATTCGATGATTTTTTACCACTTTCGGCGTTCGTCACGCATAAACGGTTGTTTATACATGGTCACGTGACGCGTATTGACCAATCGCGTACACCGCTACATACGAGGTATACATGAACACGAGTTCTTCTCTCTTTGCCGCGATCGATCCAGTGACAGCGGTGTTTACTACAAAAAAAATTTCCACCAAAAATGTACATTCACCGGATGTTGTGACCCCGGGCTGTAATGGTCTTTTGGAACACGAGAAGTACACTTATTTAGCATGGTTTCGTTGGTAGTTGATGTCACCAAATAGAGGAAAAATTCTTTCAGAAAACACCGAAAACCTATCCAAATCCGTCGTTCCTTTCTGGAGTTACGACTACAGAAAATAAGCTTGCATTTTTGGTGATTTTGTGACCAGTAGTTGTTGGAAATCTTGCAACGACCACTCTTTGCTGAGTTGTAAGCTGCACCATGTTGCTACTTAAATATTTGAAGTGTGAAAGCATTTTAACTTTGAATTGGCCTAATTCTGTCAAGTATCTCGGTGTTCTACTTGATCAATCCTTATCCATGTCTGAACATATTAGTGACATCTTGCCGTTCCGCATATTTATCTTTAAGAGAGATTGGGTGTATCAGAACTTTCCTATCCGAAAAACTCTGATCAACTACAACGTTTACAACGCATCCAAAATTGTGCTGCTCGCCTAATTCTCAAGAAACGAAAACATGACCATATTACACCTTTGCTTATTGAGCTTCACTGGCTACCCGTGGAATTTCGCATAAAATTCAAACTGGCCGTTTTGGCCTTCAAGCATTTCGAAGGTACCTTGCCGTTATACATGTCATCTGTGCTTTCCACTTACCAACCATCACGTTCACTCCGTTCATCATCTGAAAAGTTATTGAATCTTCCACGGGTCAACCTTAAATCAGCTGGTGAACGCTCATTTCATTTCGCTACGTCAGCTGTTTGGAATTCACTTCCAAACAGCATTCGCAGTATCCCCAAGTTCCAAGACTTCAAACGTCAGCTTAAAACTCACCTTTTTCGTCAAGCTTTTCATGGCTCATAGCTGTTTCGTTTGATTTGTATACGTGTTGACTGTTATGGCGCTCTGAGTTCTCTTGAAGATTTTGCGCCTTATAAGAACTATTTATTATTATTATTATTATTATATTACTTCTGTACCGTTAGTTGTATATTTTCACTGAAAACTAGTATAATTTCACCAAAGCTGGTCCAATTAGGGGCCGGGTATATTTTAACTGAATATTGGTCCCGTTAGGGGTCACTTTCAGAACCTCTGGAACGAGCATGGGCGCCCAACGAAAATCCAAGACACCCCCCCCCCCCCGTCTTTTTTTTTTTTTTTTTTTTTTCATCATCTGAAAAGTTATTGAAACTTCCACGGGTCAACCTTAAATCAGCTGGTGAACGCTCATTTCATTTCGCTGTGTCAGCTGTTTGGAATTCACTTCCAAACAGCATTCGCAGTATCCCCAAACGTCAGCTTAAAACTCACATTTTTTGACAAGCTTTTCATGGCTCATAGCTGTTTTGTTTGATTTGTACGTGTTGACTGTTATGGCGCTCTAAGTTCTCTTGAAGATTTTGCGCCTTATAAGAACTATTTATTATTATTATTATTATTCCTCAAATTCTTATTACATAAGCTAACAGTAATAAAAATTAATCTGACCATAGTCTTTCCACCCGTTTCCCAGCTAGGCAACAAAATAAGCATTCCATACCACACGCCATTTTCAAAGCAATGTTTTTTTCAATGAGGCATGACTGGAAAATACCATTAAGGTGTTATTTGAATTATTCAAATTGTGGTGTCACTTTTTCGATAGGGGCCAATTTAAAGTTGCTTCAATCAAGTTGAAATGTATGTTATATTATTTGTATGGTCATAAGGATTCCAAAAATGTATAATTTGTACCACTCACGACCATTGTTTTTGGAGTTATATGGTAAAAATGACTGAAATGGTAAAAAAGGTCAATCTCAATTTGTACAGGGATCAACATTGAAAGTTACTCCGATTATATTTTAAATGCTTGCAATTCAATGCCTGAGGAAAGAGGACTCTCAAAAAGTATAGTTTTGAGTATAGTATGTTAAATGATTATTACCGAGATGATTTTTACCCTATAACTCCAAAGGTCAATACCAATTGGATTATGTTGCCCTATGACCTATTTTGATAACATGGTAACTGTGCATTGGAGATGCTACAAACTATTCCTTATTTTGACATATTAAGCTAGATGAACAATTTGTTTATTTTTTTACCAAAATTGGAGCAACATCTGATTTTGACCCCTGCGCAAATGGAAATTGACCTTTTTTATAATTTTAGCAATTTTTACCCTATAACTCCAAAACCAATGGTCAGAGATGGTAGAAACTATACATTTTGGCAACCTTATGACAAGGCGGATAATATGACATACATTTCAACATGATTTGAGCAGTTTCCCCCTGTGCGAGTGATACCACAATTAGAGAGTACTACCCAGCATTAATATAGGGGTCCCGGTCTATACTAACTGCCAAAAGGTGTCAAACCTTTTCTGTAATGGGGGATGAAAGATGATGTTTGACCTAGGTCCATGCTCTCGCTCTAAATATTTCCTCCAACAGAGTTGAGATAATAACAGCATTGTTAAAAATAAACCTGTAAAAAACAGGGATTTGACTGGCAGCTGGGTCTCACAACGTGCAGAACGTAAAATAACCGGAGCCGTAAAAATACGAAACCATTGCAGGGGACGTAAAATAACGGCGTAAAATCTCAGCTTCAACGTTATTGTTGGTTTTTGACTTGTGTAAACAATATTAACAATTAAAAGGTTATTACAATTATCTGACCAAATTTTCACGTTGTAGCTATGGCAAACGTTGTATTTACGTTACCACATGCATGTAAAAAAGTTATATTTCAGGTAAACAATTTTGAGAAAAAAGGCAATAAACAAAGGGAAAACGTGAAAAAATAAAGATATAAAGAATTAAACCAATTTATACACTTGGTTTTATATGGTAATGTACACATTCTAGTGTCACCAATTACTTAATCATCATTATGATAAACTGAATACATGTACCTTACATAGATTCGAACCTGGGCCTTAAGATTACAAATCCTAAACCTTATCCACTACACTACATGACTTTACTGATGGAAAAAAAGGTTAAAGTTAAATATATATGTGTGTGTACTACTTTTTTCAAATTAAACTAAATATAATACAAAAAGGAGGAAAATAGTTTTTAAAACTATTGTGAAAAATGATAGGGAAAATAAAACTTTGCATTTTTCAATGACGTTACTTATAACATTATTTAACCCATTTTATTGGTAAAACGATTTTCATAGTTCATATTCTTACATTAAAAACAAGTAAGTTGCACAACAACGTACTATTACGGAAAATATAACAACGGTCAGCGTATAAATACTACCTTTTTTCAAAATGTGTAGTATTATTTTCTATCCACTGTTTATTTACATTTTCGGCTTCCAAATTGTAATTTTATGTTAGGTATAGGTAATAAAGCGTGAAGATTTCTGAATAATTGGGGTTTAACATAATTTAAAAGGTAAAGTCTGATCAAATTAGGAACATTTTTAACAGTGAGGGCATGCATATCGCTCGCAAAATTTCTAAACTAGTTGGAAACTCACCAGGAGTAAAATGTCTTTATTAGAGTACATTGCTCTAGCAACACTGACGCGTTGTTTCTGTCCACCACTCAAGTTGATTCCTTTTTCACCAATCTCTGTCATGTCACCTCCTGGTAAGATGGCCATATCAGGAATAAGGGCGCACGCCTCTATTACCTCTTGGTATCTTTGTTAAAGAAATATTCGCAGAATTTGTTACATCCAAACAACTTTTACAATGAACGTAAACAAACAATTGTGTTGATAAATCTATATATTGGTTAGTGGATGTAATTTATGAGTGCTAATATCAATTTGAATTAAAGGCACTATCAGTGATTTGCTAAATCAAAACTCAGATTTTTGCATGTCTGTAACAAGGATATGTATCCTAACATACCCGACAAGTGGACGAAAAGCAACCTAATAATTTTAATCACTACTGCCCGTACGGAGACATATTACTGTCCATTCAATTTGCTAAGACCTTCGGTTTTAAATTAATATTAGAGAAGGTCGATGTGTCGGGGCATATCGTGAAAGAATAGTTTGTATTCACGAAATACCCACCAACACACAGGATTTAAATTTCAAAACATGACGGATGTTAATTTTACCTACAAAATCTATTGAAATTTGAACCTTTTCCCCCAAAGTGGCCAAATGATCTGGCTTACGTCTGGTAACATTAACAAATGAAAATGTGAGGGGTCTTTGGTCTAGGAGGTAGGAAGCGAACTACGGACGTAGCGATACCCACTGCGATTTAATATCGGCGGACCAGAACGACATGGTAGGACAGTGACTGCCACCTATTGTGTCATCTTCTCTTAAAAGGGATATACAAAGCTATTTTTGCCCAGGAATAAAATCCCGGGGAATAAATAGACGTATTATAATTACCAAGATTTTGTTCAAAATATTCGATCAAATGTCATCTACTGTCAGCGGTGATGCACGGCTTTACCACACCTATCTTATAGTTTATGTCATACGAATATTACGGCTGGTTCCGATTCCTGCGATTGACCGCCAAAAATCGCAGAAATGAATAGAATTGGGTGTGAAAAATTAATTTTCCAGAGGCACCTTCATCAATACCTTCTCTAATATAATAAACACCGAGGGGGGGGGGGGGGGGGGGGGGGGGGGGGGGGGGGGGGGGGGTGGGTCAAGCAATTGAATGGCAGTTGCCCAGTAATTGAATGGAGATCATATCTTTGAATACTGTGTTTTCTTTCTTTTCTGACGTTTTTCAGGGGCAAAAAATTAACTTAAGAGAATTCTACAGACGCATCCTGCAATTAGCTATTCCTGCAAATTTTAATATTTTTACTCTTTTGGGTAGATCACGGATAGTATGTTCTTTAAAAAAAGACGTCATAAAAGCTATTAAACCTCTAGCAGATTTGCAAATGTGAGCTGTGAATTTAAAGATTTATAATTTTAAAAAGTTTGCTTTATTTACCTTTCCTTGTCATACGGCTGTCCAACAGAATGTGGTCTCTTAGCGAAGAATTCACAAGCAATTCTTTTTGGCAGCGTAGGCTATTGGTGGAATGAACTAAAATTTACCGACAATGTGAAATAATTCAAATATTTAGCCCCAAAATATAATAACTTGTTAAAAGTGAGCCGCGCGCGATTTGTTCACCTGAACAAAGTCTACTAAACATCTTCCCTTTTAAACTGACGTGTTTTTAAATTAAAAGTTCACTTTATTCTATTATTCTGAAAATAATAAAGATGATTCAATGAAAGATTTAAGGGATTCGAACAAGTGACCTTTCAATCTGCGGATCCATCACACAAGATGAGGATTCGTGTTCTTCCCACCTATCCACAGCTCTTACAGGAATTGACGTCATCGTTTCTAAATGTCTCTTATCTCAAGCATGGCGTTAACATTGGGTCCCAGGTGCACTTCAACTTGCTGGTTATAGCGATTACAGTATGATACCTGTTTTAAATTACATGGTCGCGATTATCTATGCTCTTTGTTTTTATGACTATAAATTCACTAATTATGACTGCCAGATATGATTGAAAGTCGATTGGAGACGGGGAAACCACGCGAAAAACTTTGGCGGGTCAACCAAGCCGAATCATACTCAAAATAGTAGCGGTAACCATTCCCCATCACGGACAAAGCCGCTGTCTGGTGCCAAGATAAGCCGTCTTAGCTAGCATTTGTTCACAGTGCTATTGATACATAACACAAGTATTCCTGCATGCACATCTCGCTCACATGTGTACGCATATTGGATTACCGATCTGCATAGATTAGGCGGATGCTCGCAAAGCTTTGCGGGGAAAAACGGAAAGAATCAGTGTTTTTCATATGACGATTTGCGAAATTGTTGTTGGAACGCAAAGCACCATGGTTTTAACACGAATCCTCCTCTCCATCACACTAATGGGTTAAGCAATTGGACCCAGCAATTATCAATTAACGGAATTTCAACCAATTAAGGACAACGCACTCCTGACCCTGGCGTGCAAGAGGGTGTTGCTTATGTTTTTGAAAGGCAAAAACGTTATGAGGATTGCAGTCTGAGATGCAGTCCTTACCGAGTGATACCAAATGAAAACATTCCATCCAATGTTGTCATTTCGCATAGTAGTGCAAGATAGGTAGAAAAAATGGACGATTTCCCGCTACCAACAGTACCAACTATCATGGTCACTTTGCCTGAAAAATGAAATTAACAAGAATACAATAATCATATTAAAGGTCCATGGTCCGATTGCTAATAGCCTCGTTCTCAGGTACTCCAGATTTTACTGGAAGAGGTCAAAATTTTGATATCAGAAGAAAGCTACTATTTTTCTCATTTACCCTGTGGAAACTTAGGGCTAAAGGATGTTTGGTTTGGATGTTATGCCCGAAAATATGCTCAATTTTGGTCGACCAATATTACTTTTACAGAGTACTCTATGGGGATTACAAAATCACGTTTTTAGCTCTCACTTGAAAACGGGTTGAAATATCGGCGCGAAACTTTACTGATGGTATTTTGGGGTGAAGGAGGATGAACAATTTATAGACTTAAATCAAGTCATCCCCCTTTAACATGTATGATAGCAAAATGGCTAGAGCAATTAGCAGTTAGTGTTAAGTCCGTACATTATTTTGCCATTTCTATTGTACGAATTTTAGGTTAAAAAAATATTTTTTTAAGATTTGTAATTTCACGATGCAGGATATTGCGATAAACTTATTTTATGGCTTTTTAGCAAAAAATACCGGGCTTGAATAATGACTTTAATATTTCAGCATTACATACACTCTAAATTACAAGGATTTTAAATAAATCACAAAAGATTGTGATTCTAAAATGGATTGGTCCCTAATCACAATCTTTTGGGATTTATTTTAAATCCCTCTAATTTTGAGTGTATTTAAGGGTACGTTGAAAAGGCAGGGATTATATCGCTCTTTAATGATAGACCTGATGTTGTATCTAGCATAAAATGTTGCAAATTAAATCAAAAATAGGGCACGGTAGCCAGAATTATCATGAGCTGGGTGCCAAAAGAGTACATTATTTGATTGTTATATCAGCATAATTAATAGAGTAATTTTTTATTATATTTACTGAGGGAATGGATAGGCTTACCTTCTATATAGACCGTATTCAATAGCTAACCATGTTGGCGGACAAGATGCATACATTCCAGGACTACAATACATTCACCTGTCAATGATCCCTGTGCAATCGCTAAACATGATCGATTGACAGCTTAATGTATTGTAGTCCTGGAATGTATGCATCTTGTCCACCAACATGTCTGGTCGCTGACGTCATATTGAATACGGTCTATTGTCACTGTTAAATAGTGTGATGCTGGAGATACTGTTATACGGTGGTCACAACAAAGAGGTTCTCAGATAGAGAGGCAAAACGCTACGTAATCTTAGAAATTCACCGTCTCGCATGTTTTGCCGACCACACAAAGGAAACCTAGAGTACAACAATAGAAAGCAATGGCTGCTCCGCATTTCTTCCAAATTACTGTGGGTGCCGCTTTGCAGATACCACTAATCGGTAGTGATACAAATTAATGTATTGTGTTAGAGGTGCGAAGGTGTGTAAGAATAGTGTAACTGGATCATTGTGCTCAGAATCTTTTTCTAAATGCAAGCCGCGACTTAGGTGAAAAGAGTATTCATTGAGGCGGTTTATTTAAATACAAGTACGACTGAGTGTCATTTCATTCGTTGTGTGGCCATGGGTAGGACAAAATGTAACCACCAATGCCACACAACATCCAACAACTGCTATTTTGGCGGATGTGTATCGGAATTGACATTATGTTGTATACAAGCACCCAAACTGATAATTATTCCGGCAATATTCAAAATGTAAGGCCAGCCCGGACATGGTTTTGAATGCGTTTCACCCCATTGGTCACACTATAAGATGTTCATATTGGAATGGAAAACTGTACACCAGCATTTGGAGGGTACTTTGCACCAAAATGTGTTATTTTGCCATGTTTTACTTTTTGTGAGAGGAACCAACATGGACGAATTATTTTTAGATCAATAAGTAACCTCTTTCATTGTTTTTAACCAACCGTGTGGTATTTCCAAATTGAATGCTCATGAAGTTTTTTAACATGCTCGAATTTCTGTTGTTCCACGTGAATGTGCCATCCGTTACCTGTAGTGTCCAAAGAAAAAAGAAAAAAAGGTGTTAATTCTTGGTATTTAAGTTAACTCTCTCCCTCTGTTAATAGTTATGAGATAAAGGTTTGTATATAGAAATAAACGGATGTTGAAATCCTATTTGTAGATAGAAATGCAGAATTGTTGTGCTGGAAATAACCAGACAGCACTATTCATGCAAAATACACAGCTTAGTAGATCAAAAGAAATCAAGCATACTTGAGAGCGTATGAGTGTATTACTTCTGACGTCTCCGTTATGCCAGCATAAAGTTTTGATTCAGAGTTTGCACTGTCATAATAACTGTGTTTCCAAGTAGTTTGTCTCAAAAAGAGGCGTCGTTTCGGTGTTATAAACACCGGTGTTGTCATCATTATCTTCATCCAATTCGCAGGGATCATTGGGTTTCTAAAATGGATATCCAAATTTGAATTTCAAAAAGTCACCATGAACGTTGTAACCAAATTTAGTGCATATAAGTCAAATATCATATATTAGATAAATACCAGAGGGTGTTTTGAGTCAATCCCACAATGCACCAGTTTTGGGAAATTTTACCTCAATAGGGTCATGTGATCACATAAAAATCCTATTCTTAACACATAAAAACCCTGACTTTAACGCTCATTTTAACCCACAAATCGTTAGTACTTAGGGAATTTTTTGCATGATTATGAAATGTCTTGTGGTTCTTAAACTTTTGGAACACTAATTACTGACATGTGTTTAGTACAGTACGGTATAGGCACATTGCTATGCATCATGGGATTGATTCAAAACAACCTCTGGATAAATACCTAATGTATGGACTACTTGACAATACCCGACATATCTATTGCTCAATGCCCGACATTTATGGGTGCGCATTGTATTTTTAGCCCCCGTACTTTTAAAACTCGCGCCGAAAGTAGACAAGAAAATAATCCTGTTTTCAATAGCGTGAATTAGCATTTTGTCCGTGTGTGCTGTTTATAAATAAGTGTTGTTTATAAATATTATGGTCCGCTAACAAGACCCTAATAAATCATTAAATCTAATGGTACCATTAGTATTACCTGATTAGACTATTATAAAAACTGGTTTACTTCAAGTTATTTTTGTTTTGCGGAAACAAATACATATAAATTAGTGTTTCTAGAACCAAAATAAATGCTTCTACCTCTCTTATTTCATGTAAATCATCAATCCAATCACCACATGAGTTTTTTATCTCTGGAGCAATGAAGTATGTCTGGAGCCGTCTTACGCTTATTAATGCATTAACAACTAGTGATGTCACCAATGGAACGAAGTACATAGGTTCTATCAACAGGTTTATCAATGAAAGAGCAGCAAAGGTAATATTTGGCTCCAGAGGATATCCAGTTATATACGGATACGATATGAATACCTGTATAATTAGAATGGAAAAAAATCAGATGAATGTCTTCCAATGGAGGGTGTCACGAAATTGTGTGCCGGAGTATAATACATATTCTTGGTATAAATCGAGGCTAAACACTAACATTTACAATATGATAAAAAACTTCCACATAGATTTGTCCTTCTAGGCAGGATGCTTTAATGATAAAAATATCAATTAAAATTTAAAATTTTATGTGAAAACATAACGGACGTGAAGTTTTGCTCAAAAAAATAAGGAAAAACATGTTTTTTATGATTTTCTTTTTTTTATGATTTTTATGATTAAGTGATATGAGTTAATCAACATTCCATTAAATACCGAAATCAGGTCTTTTCTAGAAAGGTGTATTTTTCAATAACCACATCAATTTTGATAAAGCTATTTCACAAAACATTTTTATTTTCGTTAATTCTACTCCCTTTATAGGCTGCTACAGCGTTTGTGAAGCTTGTGAAATACTCCGCTCTCATCTTTTATGTAATACATACATACTTACAGCAAAGTGGATAGCCGTCGGAATTGATAAGGCGACGAAAACTGAAAACAATCGAAAAGCAATTTATACTCGATAGTTTATTAATTCTTAATGATGACCACATGCTATTCGCTAACGACATGTATTTGCGTGTATTTCGGAAACATGATGCGAAAAATGATGAACCATAAAATTCTTACAGATCAGATGTTGTGGTGTTGGCTTAATTATTAACTTTGTTGAACTATTTGAACATTTAAACGCAAATACCCGACAATACTCCACAAGCATTGTTTAAAAAGCTCACATTGATTAAACTTACCATTCATGCCATAGAACCCGTTATATTTCCTAACTGATACCATTTCCACCTTTCTAACGGCTTCTATAGCTTTACAAAACAACTGTTCCAACCATATAGTTTCAAGAGCTTCATCCCAAGTAACAGTTCATTAGATTTCTTTAATCGGTCATCTGCAAGATTCTTCGAAGTAACAAAAATATTTACGGTAATAACGGGTATTACCCTGTAAATTGACACGAAAAAGCGACGCAGCAAAGGTAAGCGTTAAGTCAACTCACAAAAAATAGCAAATACACGCACTTACCATGATATTTGCTTGGGTATTTGTTGCAAACGACCAATTGTAGTTGTAGTAGAATGATACGACGCGACCTGCCAAGGCCGAAAAAATGCTGAGACAGACTTGATAGTACAAAAGCGAAACTACTAGGTCACCTGGTATCAAATAGCAAAGGAATATCGCGACATTCTTCACTATTAAAATATACAAGGTAAGGAATTTATAAAAAGCCATTGTCATTTTACGGTCCATTTCACATTGCCTATATGATGTTATTATCATTATTCATGGGGTTTGTATTGGAAAATGTTAAACCATTGCTCATAGACATTAATTACAAAAAATAAAGACCTATACAAAACAAAGAAAGTTTACAGCACTAATAACCCTTTTGAGGAAAAGTAAGGTTTTGGAAGTTTGCATAATTAGGCATTTTTCCCGAACAAATATCTCCAAGTACGCTAAGCAGTATAAAAATATGTAAAAAATGCCTGGTAGTGGCATAGAATAAATATTATATTTAGCAAATAGGACACATTCAATTGGAAAAAATCGCTCTCGTGAAAGCGTTAAAGTCTACGTGGTTACGACTTGCCGGGTAACTGGTACCACCGCGATTTGATTTTAATGTTACCCCATATATCCAATCTAAGCTTCCAGTTATGACAATCGACATCTTTATATTAATCTGTCAAATATCTATTACTTTGGAATTTGCTTTTCTAGAAACCCCTTAATATTTGTGGACGAATTATTGTCTGCGATTTTGTTATTGCTTTTGCTCCTGTTGCAAGCCATTCGTAATTATTTTAATCAATACTTTTGATATGACTGAAAGAACAACATACCAAAATAATATACCTTTAAGGAATGGACAGATGTAGTGCATTCTTTGACAAAAGAAGAGAAGATTCATAGCGTCCGTGGACATGTGGTTGGTAATTTCCCCCATCGTCATACTCCCACCGGATAAAGTATATGTTGAGAGATTAAGTGATTTATCATAAACCATGGTCTAAAAGGAATTCAAAGATGTGCAATGAAATTATTTTCTAATTACATGGATAGTGAGACAGCTTGTGAGGTTATGGAGATGTAAGAGTCTACCTCCCAATAATTTGCTTAAAATTAGTATTAGAATAACGACTTTGACATGCTGTTAGTAGACATTTAAATGAAATTTAAAATTCTTTACTAGCACCAAAATATTACTGTCCTATTATACAATAGGACAGTGCAGTACTGATTAACAGTTTCAACCATTTTCAAATATATATTATACTTATTTAGAATAAATAAGAACTAAAAAGTAAGTGTCGGAGAGTGTGTAATTGTTGAATAATGATAAACATTAAACTAGTTTAAATATCGTCTTGGCGTCCAAATTCATGTTTTATTAAAATGCGTTTTCCAACAGCCACGCACTCATCCGTGTTGCTAGAAAAACTCTTCATGCGTTATTATTATAATTACGTCATAGCGAGATAAGGAAGCTACAGGTTGAGTCAGAAAAAAAACTGGAACCTGATTGTGCCCGTCATTTTGAATCTTTAAGAAACATATCTTAACTTGTGGTATCAACGGAAAGCTTATTTTATTAGCTTTAATTTGCTGCAGAGATCATACACATCAGACCGAGATAGTTTTTTTTTAATCAAGTAGTCAGTTTTGCATCCTGTTCACTGTTCCATTAAAATGCATGGCGGTCAATGAACGAAATCACTCTCCAAAACGATGATAGGTGTATGCCTATAGATGTGGTATCTTATCGGTGTAAAAGCCAATGATAATGGAAAGATCATTTATTTTAAAAACTTTTTTAAAAGATGGGGCATATTTTGGTCTATAAATAAAGAAAATACTTATGCATTTTCTACTTCAAAAGGTTGTCACCGATGCTTGTTTCTTCGTATGGTATGTTTCATGTAATTCTTCCAGAACTGATACATGTATCAATTAATTTTTTCTTTTCAAATGATTTTATGAGTGGTAAAGATATTAAAAGGTATAGAGGCATCAATAGTAAATTATGACTGCATTCTGCGGGGTTAAATATCGTAACATTACTTCTGCACTCAATAAATAGCCGGAATTCTTCTGGACATTGATTTGATTCTATGAACGCCATTCATTTTAATGTGAATACGTGGACAAAGCGCAAAACAGACTACTTAAATTTAAAAGAATGCAGCTCGGTTTATACCTAACCGATGTGAATGGTCTTTGCAGCAAATTAAAGCTAATAACCACAAATGATGAGAAATATGTTTCTTAAAGATGCAAAATGGCAGAACAAATTAGGGTCCAGTTTCTTCTGACTCGCCCTGTATATACATAAACCTGAATTGCTGTCCTGATATGCACGCCAATAACGTTACATTGGTAGATATGCCGCTGAATCATAATACATTGCAGAGAACTGGAAATATAAATGACTCCAACCAGGACAAATCCATTTGTAAAGAAATCCTTCATTGTAATATAGTGTGGCTCGACCTATGTAATGATATGGTAATTATTTTAATGACAAGTCTTTAGTTGTGGTTTTGTACGGGGTAGGTCTCTAAATTGGTAACATTGTACTTTTGACTGTAAACGGGCATTCCACACCAACAAAGTGTTGAATGGGCTTTACACTTCGTTCTACTTAATGCATGCTGAGGGCGAACAATCAAATATAAATGACATCTGACACAGTAGTACAACAAAACTTGCAATGTATCTTTCATTACCTTATGACCCTTAATGTACAGCTGAATGTTTGAGAATGAATTGCGTCAATACCAATTGATACAAGCAAATGAGCAAACTGTACAGGTAACATAGAGCTTAAATTATAGCACAAAATGAAAATCAAACTATTACATTCCTTATCAAAGCATCGGAGAATTAATGCATTTTATATTAATGCACACATAAACACAACTATTTTTTTTTGGCCTATGAAAACTGGTCCAACATTTGTATTGAGCTTATAGCGTGAGCGGATTTGGCCAACCATGAGAAGTCCTATCATTAAGAGACCATTGTAGAATTGAATGCACAGTTGTCCAGTAAACGATTTTGTAGAGCAAACTTGGTACCATGGACAACACTATGTTTGTAAATGCAGAAAGGGCCTAGTCTCCGCATGGCGGGGATTGAACCCCATAACAATATCGCCCGCATCGAAATATGCAAGGAGTCGTATTTTGAAAACTACTCTAAGTTTATTTTGCGCTCATGTAGATGTTCCAAAACGTCAATATTCTCTTTTTACCAGATGTATAACATCGATTCGATTTATATATATGTTAAAAGTTTACATTCGGTCTAGCTGTGAAATACATTTAGAAACATAAAATGGTTAGTATTGACAAAAGCGCTTTTACCGGCGTCGTAAATTTAAAACCAAGCAAAACTCGGCTTTGATATTCTCAACATTTGCAACAGGCATCAATAGTCAATCTCATGTGCCAATGGACGAAGATCGCACCACTTACAAACCGATACCACTAAAGTACGAACATTTCTTCCTTAAAACTCATGATCCTGCCATATAACAAACATTTTGAAGTGACATTTTGCGACGGTTTGTGCTTAGCATTGATCGTTAATTCTATTAGTCACTCACTGATGAAGTCAATTATTGGAATATGGCAAAAAAATAGGGGGGTTTTAAGTGTTTTTGTGCCCATTTTAGAAATACAAAATCGCACAGAATGTTTTGAAGGACTTAGGGACTAGAACAAAATGTGATGTCTTATAGAAAAATTCAGTATGGTCTTTTTACAAACATTGTTTATTTATATTGTTATAAAAATTGAAATTACCACAAAAATGGATATGAATATGGCCATTAAAATTAATCTCTAGACTCCTTGCTCAGTCTGTCAGATTCGAAAACTCCCTTGCAAACTGCCCTTTTTTTGGGCGTATTGTAAAAGGTGTGGGACAGTGGACTGTGACTCAAAATTTAGTTGCATCCATATGATAGCACTCACTATATAGGATTAGCCCTAAAATAAGGACATTAATTACTCAGTTACTGTCTTCCACCAAAGCTGCCACAGTCAAAGATTATAATGTGCTTCTTGGGTACTTAAATAATTCGGCTATATATACTGGTCGCCACCAGACTAGAAAGAAAATGAAGCCAACAACCTTTCATGGAACCATTATTAGGAAACAAAAAGTAAGGAAGTGTGAAACCCATCTAACTTTATGCAGTGAGGAACAGAGCAGAATCCAAATTAATTTATTGATCTGAAGTCCCCAAGTGGCCTTTAGAATAATTGCGTGGCCATTTTGATGTGGCTGTTAACCGTTTGGCCTACAAGTGACCCACTGATATGTACTCGTGTACAAAGCATACATGTCGTTAAACATGAGAGTCATGTTATTTTGTCTGTGTCTCAGCATAGTATGTCTCTGTGTCTCGCAAGGTTGGCAAAAGGCCAAAAGGGTACCATATTTTGACCTCAGAGACCACCAGCAGTGGACAAGGGCTAGTAATAGTACTTACAGACAACTAGCAGTTAAATGTCATGCAACAAAGCTTCATTTTTAACTATTGTCACCTACAATGCATTACAAGGCAAAAATGTTAGGATATACCTCCGTTTTCGTGGCATTACGTATGACATAGGTAACAATACGTTGAGGGCTAAAAGACCGATAAACGCTGCTAGTGTACACCCTAGGCCGAGTTAATCCTGCGTAAATAATGTCATGCTTGCAAATACGTAAACGCATTTTCCAAAGGAGAGAGAGATTTCCTTTATGCTCAGCCCATCTAACCTGAAAGGTTAATATGATGAGAAGTTTAATAAAAAATAGGTGGCTGCCACATGTCACTCTACACATTGCCAACTGTCTATAGCTGTAAAATTGTGTACACTTCTATAAATTTTAGACAGTTTATTCATCACGGTTATCACGGTTGTATATTGGAATAAAGTCTTTTTATAGGTACCATGGCGACTCTAGAACTATATATCATTGTAGGCTAAGTCAATTTCTGAAGGAGTAAAAATCGTGAAATTAGATGAAAATTCCTGCGTTATTTACTTGAAGGGGGTGGGTGAAAAAGCTTCGACTCGGTGGGGGCGATTTCCCCAAGCAGGAGTGGCGCCGCCACTTTAACACAATCATGACAATGTCAAACGTGATATGTAATGTGCACATTAAGTATATTTTTTGTCTTTCCGTACTTTCCACATCAACAACATATCCATTAGATTCCTATGTCATGCACACAAGAGATCGGTATCTGTTTTCAATCTGCTATGGTCGCATGAATGTATGAAAAGATGCAATTTTGACAAAATAATTCTAGAGTTCTGGCGACTGTTATTTCTCTCAATAAAAAGTGTTCAAGAGATGTTTTTAGCACGTAACCTATATTTATAATAAATATAAAAATTACAATTGCACTAGAGGTACCAAATAAACAATTACAAGAGGTAGCAAAGAGATTGCAAAGAAATGTGTTTGTGATTAAAACTTACTTATTCTAAATATCAATCAATCTGCTCTTTCTTCTTCGCTGAAATTCTTTCTTAGAACCGCATACAAATTGAATGATTTATGAGAATCTGGCAATGTTCCCAAATCTTCCATTTCAATGGGACGTTTGTATCCCAGTATCAACAGCCAGTTCAACCACCAGAAAGTCATTTTGAACAAGAAGTTCACTGAATCTTCCGTATATTTCATGTCATGTTGGTCGTCGCTGTTGTCATAGTCAAGAAAACTACCTGAATTTCGTATATTTCTCTTTACCTGGAAGTTCAATGAGTACACAGATAAATTGTAATTTGGAGATAATTTCAGAAACATTTTCTCTACTTACAATTAAGATTCGAATTTCCCTTCATCAATGGAATTGTGGTATTACTGTGTTATATTTGCTAAGGCATTTCTCTTGCAGTACTACTCTCTAGCAAGGCCACTTGAAATGTGTATTATCGCAAAACAGATCGGGCAGCACACGTTTTGCCTGTGGTATATAAACCTTGCAGCTTTATCTTCTATAAGTTTTGTTAGGCTTTGAAATTAGAGTCTTTACATTTATCTTATGAACACGTAGTATGGACACCATGTATCTAACCAAAACGGACACCACACCGGTTTCCTTTAGATTTTATGAACAAAGCACGTTTCCACAAGTGTTTATTAACACACACTGTTATGTAGGCTAATATAGTACAAATTTTTGCTTCTACTATCCAAACGGCTGGACAAATTTAACTCAAATCAGGTGTTTCTGGTGATATGCTTCAATGTGAGGGAGAAAACATCGTATGAAAAGTCGGACCATGATCGGGTCACTCATCTTTAATGTTGTAATGGTAAGGCTATCATGGAATATTTTGGTCTACAAATAAAGACAATACTTAAGCATATCTCTACCTCGAAAGGTTGTCAACGATTTTTGTTTCTTCCTATGGTGTAATTCATTCAACTCTTCCAGAAACTGATACATGTATCAAGTTACTTTACCTTTCAAATGATTACTATTAGTGATTATGACGTAGGGGGTATCAATGATAAATTGTGACTGCATTTTGTTGAATTGAATGTCGTCACATTTATTCTGCAGTCAATAAATAGCCCGATTTCCTTCTGGACACCGATTTGCTTCGCAGAAAGCCGTTCATTTTAATGTGAATCCGAGGATAGAGCTAAAACCGACTACTTGGTTCAAGCGGATGTAGCATGGTCTATACGTAGTTGGTGTGAATGATCCTTGCAGTAAATTAAAGCTAAAACATCAGCTTTCCGTCAATACCACATCATGATTAGATTATATTTAAAGATGTTAAGTTTGTCTATTATATTTGTGCCAAACGGACCCTGCCTCGGTCCTTATCAAGACTTAACTTTTTCATGAATCATGCTATCATAATGGCTGTCTTGTCAAGGTCTAGCAGTCTAGTATTATATCAAAATTATTTTAAAGCTATTTGCGCCTCTTCGTCACTCCGAATCCCACAACTCACCACATCTATTGCAATTAAGCAAAAAGCCAAGCCGAAAAAAATTAAAACCTCCTGAAACGTTTACACAAATAATCCTAAATCGCATATAACGGCAAAATTAATTTCATTTTGTTGATCAGAAATGATTGATTCAAGAATTTGAAATGTCCAAAAGCCAATTATAACAATACTAATTAAGCTAATGTAACAATTGTACAAATCTCATTTTATCTTCAAGTTATCACTCTAAATGTTATCACTCTAATTATCACTCTTCACGTTATCACTCTGAAGTTCATTGGCGTTGCATTTCAACGATGACGCGTTAAGATTTCAAACTGATGACTTACACCTTTAAAATTCTACGATAATAAGTCTTTAGCAATATCCCTCAGAATGTCTTCTTTAGAGCAGTCATTAAGATTACGTTGTCCAGCTACTCCAGAGTCTCCAGACGACACTCAGCAGTTGAATAACAGCAATGTTATGCTTTTTCAGAGCGATGGCCGATTATTAACTTGAAATCATGGTATCTATACTTCTAATATTTACTACATCTGAAAATCAAAAAACCTCTCATCTTTTATGTGCTAACTTCATAACATAAAAATAAAGTTTTGGGGCTAAGCTTCATAGTAGGTTTGAGGTTTTGGGTCCGAACTTCACAGTGGATCTGAGGTTTGTGGTGGGACTAAGTTTGCAGTGGGTTCGAAATGTGGGGTCTTCATTTTAAAGTGTGCCTGAGGTTTTGAGTCTGAGGTCTAAGGTCGGGAGTCTTGTGTTATATATAGCTACCTACTAAGATTTTTCTTACCAAGAACTTACCTCTGTGACCATCAAATTAATTTCGAGTGACGTCAAGACGAGAAACATTGTCATCATTATTACAGTAATCCATAATCTTACAGCAGCAATGCAAACTCCGTGCTGATAAAGGTTTGTTAACGTAAATGATTCACAGACAAGACATATACACCAGTATATCATCAACAGCAAGATCATGTAATGTTTTTGCCACATTTCAGAGCAATGATAATACACCAAAGATAAAACGATGGCAACGAAGAGAAGGCAAGGTGGGAGGTAGAGTAGAGGCTGTGTGTTTAAAACTTTTCTGAGTGTCATATCTGTCAAGATACCTTCTCCAATTGAAGCTGTTGTTAATATCAGCAAGATAATCAGGACTACCCAACGTGTGGTATGCCCATGCCATATTGTATGGTGTGCTGGTGTGCGTTGTGTGACACACCATCTTTGCCAAATTAATATCAGCAGTGCGATGGCAATGAACAGACAATGTGCAGAAAAACTAAAGGAATTTGCAAAACATGCGGATATAACCCAGTTGTAATTTTCAGTGTCATTTGAATATGGTGATCCTGTATCATTTTCTACTTGATGATCTTTGCTACCTTCCGAACAAAACCAGTGCCAGGTTTTGTTGCTCTGACCGCCATTGTTGGACATATCTACTAACCATGGCTGTTTTGACATGATGAGTTGTTGTTCATACTAGAAAGAAAGAAAGGTATTAGAAGATTTACCAAAATTGTACACATTCAAAAGAGTAATGCAATAAGAATTTACTTACTTATATAAGCCATATAAAGAATAGATGACTCTTAAAACCCTGCACATTTGCAAAATCACATAGAACTCAATTCATCAGTTTCCAGTATGCCGATTCTTTGCATCAGCTTACCATGACTACGAGGGGTGATTGATAAGTTCTAAGCGTAAGGTAGAAAGAGATATGCTACAAAGTTCAAATTTACACCGGCTACAGTTTCATTCTTCAAATGAAAATTCCAGAAGTTTCATGTGTATATCTGTTCTATTTTTTAACTTGCAGGCAATCAAACATTGAGACTTTTGCCGGACCTATTGAAGCAATGACGCGAGAAAATTAAAAAGTTGTGGAGTTCCTTTTTCATCTTTGGGAAGAGATAGTAGTCAGACGATGCCAAATCGGATGAATAAGCTGGATGTTCTACCAGATTGAAGCCACACTGATGGATTGCAGTCATGGCTACCATATAGTATTATGGACTGCGGCATTGTCATGATGGAAGAGCACCCCTGATGTCAGCTTTCCTCTCGTCAACTTTTTAATTTTCTCGCGTAAATGCTTCAATAGGTCCGGCAAAACTATCAATGTATCAATTTATAATCCATGGTGTGCATTTAAACACAATTTAACTTGATTTCAAATTTACCCCTGTGCTAATTTACCTTATTTTACAATGTTCACATCATTTCCCAGAGGTTGGACCCAAAAAGTCTGGTTCAGCATACTTCAAATAATATAAAAACATCTTCAAACCCTACTTCTAACCTTATGCTGAAACAAAGAAATACAAATGTTGATAAATATCCTGTGTGTGTGCGGGGGGGGGCCCTAAAATATCTATAATGATGGAGAATAGTCTTCTTCATAACGCTCTCATTCTATATTTTAAATATTTTGTGGGCACAGTCAGAATATGAAATGTGATGAAATTTATGTTTGAAAAGGTGTAGTTTCTTAATGATGGGTGACCTGATTTGTTTTCCCCCTCACATGGAAGCATATTGCCAAAAACATCTGTTAAGTCAAATATGTGTATTAAATTGGCCCATATAACAGTGTGTGTTAACTATTGTTTTTTTTTTAACTGGAAAAACTTATATTAAAATAATTTATCTAGAAAAAAAATTTGATTATCGATTAATAACACATATTTTCATATGTTTATCACTTGTTTTTTTTTCGAAAAGCTTAGAATATCAAATGACTTTAATTGTTCAAGTGAAAACCTCAGGTAATTGAGTTGAAAAAACCGAGTGTATCGCCAAAAACACTTAGTTTAGCAAAATTAAAAACCTATTTTTTCCAACTTGGGGAACTGAAAACGCAGTTTTAAAAAATGTGTTTTAGCAGCGGACTATAGTGAAAGAGTGTGCGCTTCCGGATAAAATTGTGAATTTTTGCACACAAGTACTTTAAGCATTGATAATCCATAAAATTGATGGAAGCACTTGCCCCACCCCTCTCATGGCCCCCAACTTGGAGTTTAAGGTTACACAGGGGGAAAAATTTAAAATGGTCCGACCATGATGTCTGTCTGGTTACAAGGATTCTAAAAGGGTATAGTTTACACTATCTATGGCTTATAGTTTCGGAGTTATGGGGTAAAAACTGTAAAATAGCCTGAAAAAGTCAATTTTGTGTACATGGGTCCAAAGTTAAAAGTTGCTTTGATTTAGGAAATATGTGGTGTAAATTGTTTACCTAGCATAAAGGATTGAAATAAGGAATAGTTTGCCTTATCTGTTATGCTTAGTTTTCACGTTATCCAACAAAATAGGTCACAGGTAAATATAATCCAATAGCTGGCAATAGCTGTTGACTTAATTCGCCATTTGGTTAATATCCGAACATAAGATAGTCAAACCTGTATTCCTATATTTCATTCCATGAGCTGATGAACACAACTTGAAAGACGTTTACAAAAAATTGGAGCAATTTAATTGACCTCTCTACAAACCAAAATTGACTTTTTCCTTTTAACATTTTTACAGTTTTTACCCCATAATGCCAAAACTATAAGTCACACGTAGTATAAACTATACGGTTTTGGATCCTTGCTGCAACCAGACCAACATTTCATGATCATGGTGTGCTTTTCACACAAGTGGAATATTTTAAATTTTGACCTGGTACCTTGAACTCCAACGCAGGGGGGGACATGAGCGGGGTTCTCAAGTGCTCTCCATCCAATTGTTTTTTTGACTTATCAATGCCATTAAAGTTGGTGCACCAAAATTAAAGTTTTTCCAGATTTGCACACTCACAGGATTATGCACTACAGTCCTACCACATTTATCAACTTGATTTTTGTGGTGTGTGTGAAAACTCAGTTTTCTACAAATTTATGTATTCAGTCGATGAATTGGTAGTTTTTGTAAAACTAATTGTATCATTTGAAAAAATGAGTTCATTTTGCCCGTTAAAAATTAATCGAATTTTCAACTTGTTTTTAAATTTTGACAATGTAGTCTTAAAATATCACATGTTTTACATCAAACTGCCGTTTCATTGACAAAACTTCCAATTTAAAGGGGCAATACTTTCCATTTAAAGGTGCAATGGACGATGTCAAATAAAAGGTGTACCTAAAAAATATGAAAACTCTAATTTTTGCACTGGTTTGTAAAAGCTTTCAATCAAAACATATCCCCAATATGGAAGTATTAAGCTAAGAATTACTTCTTTGATACAAAAATTATGCATTCCTAATTTCCTATAGGAGCAAAATAGGAATTCAGCCTATATTTTTATTGAATGAAATATAGGCATATGAATCACCTTTGGTTTTCACTTTTAAGACATTACTCTGTACCGGAAATACAAGGTAAGAAATATTTGAGTGTCTAATACATGTGAAATCACTACAAATGAAACCTTACACTGATGCCTTGAAACATTCCGTTGCACCTTTAATATATCAAAAAGTCGTATGATTATGCTTTGAAGGCCACTCAAAAGTGTTGGGCCATTCCCCAAGTCTGAAAAGTGGAAGCCATGGCCTCCATCACTTCCCCCTTTCCGCCCGCTCTGACAGCATGAAAGTTATAGACTCGTTTGGCGAGAATTATATATTTAAAAGTAAATTATAAACCATCGGGTGCGGTATGTCCCCCTTTCGTCTCGTTTCGCAAAGATAACACGTCGGGCTTATAGCAGCTTCACGTGTCGCTCTATCTACCTAGCCATTGATGCCATTGAGATAAAATATGTAGTCCCGATACAACATATGGGTCCCGCACAAACTATAGGCTGTAAGCTAACGACAGATACCCCGGAGATAGCACTTGTCTTTTCAATCCAATATTCAAAACCTCTTAGAGCTTCTCGGGCACTGCAGCCTATTGCTGCAGCACATTCTGTTCTCAGAAAGCTATTCAGAAAAGAACTTACCATGATAAAAAAAATACAAGTAATTCCGACAGAATATCCCGGGAGAATATCAAATGCATTTTCTCTCAGTTAATGGAATTTAGAAATGGTTAAAGGTAATCCACTACCTTGCACTGGGTTACTCATGATATTAAAAGCAAAGAAAATGTTACGTAAACAGGAAATTATCCAGAACTAACTCTCTGTTACACCAAAATGATCTCCAAAGTATCCAGGCAGAGGTAGCTTTCAGATATTTTAAGGATTCCAAAAGAAAAAGTTTTAAGTCGATCTCGGACATAAATACTATAGTAGTTCCATTGACTGTTCCGCTATTACGACTTGAGAGCAATTGAGGACAGGGATTGATTTTAATTGAAAAAACTGCGACCAGTATGACCAGAGAATCCATCGTGAACAACTTACTGATGTATGCAAAGGATTATTAGAAAAGGCATGTAGACGGGCGACTTCCACCTTTCCATACTAGTTTGTTCAGGAACTTTTGCCATAGAAATCTTTGCAACATAAAGGAAATAAACACCGAATATAGCCAGTGAGAATTAAACAAATATTGTCATCATACCGTGATCAGACTTTGCTCGCCCATGCATTGTTCAACTTGATGGTATACTCCAGATAAAAAATCCCCTCCCCCGCCATCGTGGAATATTTTTCACCTAAAGGTTATAGCTAGTTTTATTTACTTTTTGTAAATATCAACAATATTTGTATGTGTAGAATTATTTATTGACATTCCAACTCATCAAACACAATGACGGAATGAGAGTAATCTTCAACGGCATGCGCAGAAGCGTGGTGCACAAAAGTCTCAACTTGGAGAAAATTTCCAATCTCTGAATGTCATTCTGTCTCGCGTTATCCGAAAAGAAATTGTCATTAATCTTGATCCATTGGAATGGATAATTAAGAATGCGAATGGTCATGTCCAGGCAAAAGAATGACAATCTATTCACAACAATATGACCAGATAGAGACATGATAATATACTGACAATTTTTTGACGGGGGTATATTTTGGCAATTCGTTATTTATCTTTATCTCTGTTTGCATGGGTTGAAAAACCTTCAAAAGGGTGATTGGCATAGATAGTACATGGGGAAATGTAATTAATGTTTTGGTTTAGTTTTTTCATATACAATTTTGACACCAATGTTTTTTCCAATACAGAATTTCACGCAGAATCTGAAAATCATGGGTGTCATTTTTTTAAAATGTTTTCTTGGGTGTGTTATAAGGGGACAAAGTTTGTACACGGGTAAACAATAAAAGTGTTTAAATTGTTTTTAAAATTTATACCAATCTTTTCGGTTGCTCATAAGGTTTCTAAAAAGGTATAATTTGTCATATATACGACCTATTGTTTTAGTACAATAGGCTGAAGAAAGATCAAAGTCATTATGTATAGAATGGTCCAATTTTGTTGAAACTGGTTTTAAATCGTTCAGTGGGTCATACTAAATAACAAAATGTATATTGATGATGTGTTTCACCTTTCAAAGCAAGACTTTTACAGATATGACTATTGGTCCCCCATAGGCCATGTGGACCACGGCCATATTTGCCCCGTTAATTATCATCAAAACGTCATTGACAACATATACTAAGAGTTTAATTATACTTTAATCCCGGGGATCATTCGTGTCCAGGAATCCACGTAAAATGTTTATTTTTAGGATCAAGTACGTTACAAACATAACATCACCAAAATCATGGGGAAAAAAAAGTTTACGCATTAAGGGTCCATATTAAACATGATATTACAAAATCAAAAACAACACAAGTCTGCCCCGAAGTCTGTACTTGAGAAAAATACAAGGAATAGGGTTCTGTGTTTTTACTTGCTTATATAGTGTACGAAAGACAAGTACCTAGCTGTTGAGGGTAGCTAATTGCGCTATTGATAGGCTTATTTGTTTAGAGGTGCAAATTTCAGCTTCGAAAATACTTGCTTAGGGTGCTTTATGTAAATAATTGATCACGGATGATACCCCTTGTTAATGAGAAGTGCACCCGGGACTTTGATCAGGCGGGCATCTACACTTTGCTAATAGCTATTGCAATCTGCATATCTCACCATTCACAGAATTTGAAGCAATACCTAAAGAAAACTTCATCCCAATCTTCTTCCCTTGCGGCGAATTACTAACCATCACATTCTCCACATCCACTTCAAGTCGCCTTCGCCGTGCTGTTCCGGACACTCCCATCTTAGCCTACAGACGTCCCCCGCTAACTACGTGACATTGTTTTGGTATGGTACTGATACTCTGCTTCTCCTATACAGCACGGTAATTTTCAAATTGCACAGGTTTGAATTTATCGTCCTGTAAGTTATTAACCTGGAGAAGGGCTGTCCATGGAATGGGTGAGCTTTGTATTCAGGTTTACAATGGCTCACCAAAATCATGGTCGCCAACATGCTGCATTACATGACGTGATGCGGCCTTCTAAATCAATTTTGGCAAGGAATTTCATATTGGCAACTGGTTATAACCTCTTAAGTACATCATGATCCACGATTCTTATTAAAAACAGGATACTTAATAGCATGCCTTCATGGTGAGAAAATAGCCTGCCAACCGAGAACTGTTTGCTATCCTGTGATATAGGTAATCATTCAATTTCTGGTAATGAGTCCAAAGGATGTGTGTCCATAGTGCGGCCGGTTGGAGCATTTGGGCCAATTAATTTAGCAACTTCAGAGTCAGAGAGTGTTTTGAAACCTTGTATATAACATGACAGGCAAATCCTCTCCTGCCTGGCGAATATCATTGACTCATATTACACCTATCTCCAGCGTCAGAGTTGAGCACTTTGGCAAAGCCCTTGATATGAATTCAAGACTTTATAATGTCTTTCATTACTCCAACAAAGACATTTGTCAGTAAAAAGTCACGTTTAGCAGCAACAATGAGTATAACTGAGGCAAAAAATTAAACAAATTAAGTGATTTGGCTCCCATCTACGCTCAAGAACGCCTCCTGAACCCGTCCTCTCCTGGGTGGGATCTTACTATTTACCAAGGAAGAGACCAGTCACAATGGTTATGCTCGGATGCTCCTTAAGTGACAATAGTGGCACATATCTCTAGAACAGAAGATGCAATGGTCTCATTATAATTTAACATATGTATCAGTAATTCAGGATCAATCACATCAACAGTTACTGCACGAAGACGATCACTGAGAAGAGTATTGAATTGATCAATGTCCAAATTACGAAAATCACGCGAGGATTTTACAGATTTCATATGAGGTGGTTTAACATACTGAACAGACCACACGACAATATGATTATCCGGAAATCACTAGGATGGACCAGACAATTAGGAACATAATCATCATCAAGCCAGCTAATCCACTAAATGCAATCATTATTCCATAGATTTCTTGACCTGGTATTCAATTTCATTCACCTTTGACTCATTTTTTGTATCTACCACATTATTAGTTATCCCCTGTTTTTTCATATCAATACAAAAAATTCCTATGGTTGGGTGCCGTACCACACATGAAGCAGTCAGGCCGAATGTGATACGGCCACACACTATCGGTATTTTCCGTATTGCATGACAAACAGGGGGTAACGATGTTTATCATTCAGTAGACATGAATACAAAGACCTAAATTTCCTAGGTCCATTGAAATTTCAGAAAATATCATAGTTTACTTAACCTTTTTTTCCAGTGGGCTTTTCAATTTCGATCAATGCTCCATTCCGAATCCATATATAATACATATTTCTTTCCTCCTTCAACTTGCTGCATGTAAATTCAGTGTCCACGGTATTAAAAGGTCGCGTAAAATTCAATTAACACATCAAATGCAGAAAAGTTCCAAATCCTTTTCAATTTGGAAAACCTTAGTATGTCTTGGAATTTATTCTGACTTTTCTTCTCAATTTCCTCGCGTGAATGCAACACAAATCGAACACGACCCGAAAGTCGTACCTGCTGTTGACGGTAAGTTTCGTTGAACTGGCCGCCATTGTGCGAGTATCGAAATTCCGTTGAAGTTCCACTTATCCCCGGAGAATCATACCTGGCCAGGGGACGTTTTTTACGTGCTCTTACACAGACACTACAATACTCACGCTGTACTATACGGTGCATACCAATGGAGTTAGCTCTGGTATAAGCACTGAGTAATACGAGATAAGCTCTGAGTAATGCGAGATATATTACTCAAAAGCATTTCATCATTCAAGTGAGTATACGAAAATATCTCAAAGGGCTATCATCCAATGAAATTGCAGTATTCATGTCTACTGGATGATAAAACTATACTAATAGTTACAATATAAAGAGGACATGTTTCTAAGATCTTGCAAACATTTTAGTTGTCGTTTTCAATTTTGGTATTTAGTATTAACATTTTAAAATATTCAAACCGCCTAAATTAGTTTTTTGCCAGCCCGCTGAACCAAGGTATTTTTTCCATGTTGCAAATGGTCTTCACTTTCACACCGCTAATCTCTTTACTCCAGGAAACCTTGTACAGTATAAAACGAAGGTAGATGAATGTTTTTAAACCACCCCTTTTTCATATTCATTTATTAGTGGTTTATTCTTTTTGACTTTTTGTTTGTTCGCCTTGGTTTAACCAGCTTTGCAAATGTGGGGGGGGGGGGGGGGATGTGGGGGGTTGGTTTGTTCGTTTGGTTTTCGGGTTGTTGTTGTGGGGGTGTTTTCTTTTGTTTGTTGTGTTCGTTTCCCCTCCGTGTTTTTCGAGGCATTTCCTGAGGCGGCGGATTTGGATCCTTCTTCATAGACCTGTACAACAAAAAAAACCGGGGGTCAGTTTATTTGGGGGGGGTTTTGGGCTGGGTGAATGATTCTGAGCAGGGGCCGCAATCCCCCTGCCCCATGTGGTTACGAACGCCACTGCTTTTTTCGTTCAACCCCAAACAAATTTAATAGGTTTTGATTCAAATATTTAATTGAATCGAAGGCAATTCATAAATACTTGAGCCAAATATAATTGTGCCATACGTAAACACTTTATCAAGACAATCGTTCCCCACCAAACCCTCGTTAATCTGTTGTTCGAGGTACTAATGATTCTATTTATCTTGTTTATTTTTGGTTCCCCTTATCAGCTATTCGTTCACTAGATTTTGTACTACGGTGTAACATAAACCCAGTGTTTTTAATAAAAACATCGTTAGCATGGTACAATGTAGAAGGTCAAGGGTATTAGGCATTAAACCTAAGGTAATGATTATTATAACTCCAAACAAAACCCTTTTTTTCGAATGTATTAGCTTGGTTTTTCAAACTGACTGCACCCCCTGAATGTTTTCATGTGTTTTTATCAATTAAGGGCATTCGACGGGCGCGTGTTTAAAGACATACAGACTTTCCGGGTCAGTACTTCTTTTTCTTCTTCCTTCTTGTTTTTTTAATTTTCGATCATTGTGCTGAATATGGATTTCTTAAATGTGTAATCTCGCAATTTAGACAATGCAACCCTTTCTGATTTTTTTTGGTGTTTGTTTAAGACCCTTCCTCCACGTTTACGGACGTACGTTACCTAGACTGCGTGGGGTGTTGACGAAATGAACCAACTGTATGCGGAAAGTTCCGTATCCCATCAAATACCTATCGCTGACAAATAAACAACCACTTTAACAAATCTGATATTGGTCTTTGAACCCGATCTTTGAATACCATGGACTTTAGATTTCTTTTGAAAATGCGATGAATTGTATAGAAATGGAGTTAATAACCAACAATTTACGGATTTTGGTTCTGACAAAGTTCTTTCTGACCTTTTTTGTCTTTCTTCTTTTCTTCCTTCGTCCGTTTCAAAAGTTTAATTGTCAATTGACACAGCGGACAGACGCTCACGCTTTTTTTATTTTTTAACCATGAAGAATATTCTGCTTATGTCTAAAAATACCAATCTGATATTCGGGGAGGGATAACACCTTTTAAAATTTTCAACAGCATTACAATATAACAATAAGCCTGTACTCCCATATTAAAAGGAATTTAAGTGTGTTTTTGTTTTTCCTTCACTTAACCCCAGCCGATTGTTGAATATCTTTAGCTCCGCTGGTTTGCTAAAGTCTATGAGTATCCATTGATCACTGGTAGTCCTGCGGTCGCCCATAATGACCTTGCAAAAGAGTTCTGCACAAAATTCCAAATCTGATGAGCAACTCTGAAATCCTTGAGCATTTTGAATAGGGAAGGCTAAATTAACATGGCAAAATGCTGTTTCATCACCAGGCTTAAAATTTAGAGACGATGTTTCTCTTATTCGACGGTTAAAAAATATAGTTTCAGAATTTATCTACAACAAACTTTTTGGTGTTTGCCATAACAGGCCAAAACCATTCAAGCGTGTATAAGGGGTAAACATTAGCATAGTCATATTTTCACGCCCACGACCGTCATCACGGAATAAACCGGTAATGGTGAAATGTCAGGTGAATTAGCTATTTACACACTCTCTGGGGCGTTAGTAAGATTGGACAACATGAATATTAAGCCGATTGGTTCAAATTGTCCGTATGGAAATGCCACAGGAAATACTTATTTTACTCTTTGGTGTAATCAGCTCAAGATATCTAACAGAGGCCAGAATGTTATACCTACCCCCATTGACCCTGTGGGCCCCCTAATTATATCCCAATGTTAAACCATCACATAACCTTGTTTTTACATTACTATCTATAACATGAAGCATATGAGAGAATCCGTGTTATTATAAATTTTTACCCCAGGGTGACCTTGACCATTTCAGCCTACTGTGTAATTGTCCTATAAAGTGCAAGCGATAGAACCTGTTTGAATGAATCCTTAGAAACCAAATTACTGACTTCTCTCATCCCTCTCTGTTGCTTGGTTCCTCAGTATACCTATCCGAAGAATCTCTCACTCTTCTGGCCGTTGCCGCTCGCTCCTCGTGCGCGCTCCCTCACCGACGGGAGGGCGCGCCGTCCGTTCGTGTTTCGGCTCACACCAGCTCGCCTCCGCCCGCGGCGCCCCTCCCCCGCGCTGCGCCGGTGTCGGTGTGAGGACATCACCGAACCGACTCTCATGTGTGAAAGGTCTGACTGTCTCATGTCGCGGAGCATCAGTGCTAGGGGTCCCACAGGGGGGGGTGGGTGGCCCACCCAAGAAAGTGTGATGGGGTAGGGGGTACCGTGTGTGTGCTCCCCGGGGTAGGTGTGGAAAACTGCACGTGGCAACTCCCGCATCGGTAAACCAGTGGGTTGGGACGGCTGTCCGCTCCTCTGCGTTTCGTCCTTCTCCCCTTCCACAGTGCCGGGTGGGTGGGTGCGGAGAGTGTTCCCATCTGCGGCCGTACAACTCTGTCTCGCGCTGTGCATTCTGTCCGGTCCGTCTGTCGCCTCCTCCTTGTCCCGTCGCCCCGTGCGACGCTTCGGTGCCCGCCCCCGGTCCCTCTGGCTATTCCACCGCTTTCTGATTCGTCCACAATCCGGGCCCTCGGTACCCGCACCCAACGTGCACACCATTCTAGCACTACCGGGGGGGGGGTGGGGCGGGTGCTGACCTTATTACTCAATTGGAAATGCAAGTTTTTCTTGACAATCTTGATTATCGAATTATCGACACCTGAAACACCTGAATTTTGATCGAATATCCACGATTTCCGAATTTTTTGGATATAGAGTGTTCCATACTCTCTGGACTGTAACCGCATTAAAATTTCACATCCCCCAAAAGATGAAACTGTTGTAAAACCACTCACACTGAGTGGTTTGTACTAAAAAAGAGAGCGACTTTCACTCAAAAAAGTAAAAAATTGACGCAAAAAGAATGGATTTCCACTCGTTTCGTGTTGTCCTTCGTTGAACTCCTCAAAGTGTTGTCCATCGTTAACAACTCCTCACACGAGTGGAAATCCACTACACGCCAACCTTTCTTCTGAATTTAATTAAAAAATCGTTTAACCAATTTAAGAAAATTTCAATTCAAAGAATTTCGTATGATGAGATTTAATTAAGTTCAATCCCGTCCCTTTTTATAACTAGGTTCTATTTGATTAATTTTACTTACAAATTCGCTTAAGAAAATGGTTCTTCTTAAATTCACTTAATTTTGTGAACAAGTCATGGACGACTCAAAATGGTGCCGATTGGCCTTTTTTTAATCATGAAGCAGTTTTTTCTTTTTCCCCTGTGTACAGAATTGAAAGGTATTTTATAATGGTAAATGGGTAGAACAATGGGCCGCTCGCCCGTAGTGGGTGGGGCCTTTACTTTAAAGAGTCAAACTAACTTGAAAATGAAGCCATCTACAATTCCTACATCCAAAACGCATCATGAGATAGAGCTCTTAAAAATAAAGGTTTTTAAGAAACAAGAAACATTACAACCCTATAATTAAATATTTAAATCAAATATTGGGTAATGACTTTTTAATTGCTAAAAATTTACCACAGAAAATTGATGTCTACGTCCAAAAGCTGTCAAAGCAACATAAAAGTTCAGGAAATCGTTTGATTTAAGCAAGAAATCAAGATGTATAAAATTCGATGATCTAAGTTTTATCTTTATCAAGACAAATTCATATAAAAATAGAAGAAGAATGGTCAATCGAGCCGGTAGAATCATGGTCATTTTCTTTCCTGACTAGAATATCGATGAATTGCAATGCCCGATTACAATTTTTAGCTATAATCTGCTCTTATACAAAAATCATGCACACGCTTAATAAATGATTGTTCTTAACTTTGAGATAGGCATTTTTTCACCCTGACCCATTTTCTTTCTTCTTAAGTCTTATGTTTTTTGGGGGGGGGGGTGTTACTATTTTTTCTCTCGCCAAAAGTTGCATCATCAAGATTTGGACTCAGCAGGTCAATGTTGCCTAAAAACCATCAAAACATTTCGTGCAAACTCTTTGGCAAGTTCATATGCAAGGTCTATTGTTCTACCTCTGGACTATAAGGCCAAAAAAAATTGTTGTGTTGCCCTCCCCAGCTTAAATCAGGAAGGTCGGTCGGTCGGGTTTTCTTTTTTTTTTAACTCATTTCTCCTCCAGAAAGTGATTGCTATACATATAAAATCCAGCTAAATACACGGGTGTGTTGCTGTGTAGTTGTAACACAGCTGAAAACCACCTCACAACCTTTCAAAGCTGTAACACTCAACGCGTAGCTACCGTAGGAATCCATCGTGATCGTGTCCATGTCAAAAAAATGTCAGGAAAAAAAATCGGTAAAAATCACATTTTTATTCCACTGTTTCATTTATTTCTTAAACGCTGGGAATGGAAACTATGTTGAAAGGCATTTTCGTGAACTTTAACCCCAGCATTCCCATCACAAAGGCTAGTGAAAGCCCTCCATTGCGATGTGTAATGTGTGTTTTGAACTGTGCCTACCGGTATGATGTTAATTTTAGCCATTGCTAGATCTCAGACACATCGAAAAATTTTGCACCGAATTTCAATCCAAACCATCCAGTCGTTTTCAAGGATCAAATAAACCTATAAAGTTAATGACACAAAGTACTATTTAATATCGCGACTGTAGATTGCCATATGATATATATTCGGACAAAACTGGACGCAAAATTCATCGAAGAAGATCGTGTAGAGAAGGCACACGGTATAGTAAGGAACATTCTTCACATGCATCGCAAGCGGAATTTCCAATCCTGTATGCATCTGGTAGCAAGTGATCGAGGTAAAATATGGTTATTCACCTTTCGGTTATCTGAAAATGTTAAATTTGTGAAGATTTTTGTCACAGGCCATCTAACTTAATAGTTTAGTGGTAGCGAAAATGCCGCATGTCTGTCAAATTCGGAAACCCTCACTGACAGGTAGGACTAAGATTGCTCTGTAGACGGAAAGTTCCCCCGATTTTCTGCGTTTTTTAAACATGGCCACTCGCATCCATGGCCCGTGCAAGGAGTTAAATCCGAGCTACTACTTGTGATTTTCCGTTTGGTTGGCTTTGTTTCACATTTATCAACTGGAAAACAGGTAAAATAGACAAACTCAAGACTAAAAAAAAAAACCACCGACCCGCGATTTTCGGGATTTTGGGTCGGTCGCGGAGGGCAACACAACAATTTTTTTTTTGCCTAATGGGGGTGCAACATTTTATTTATTTTCAAGAAAATGTGCAATTTTATTTGGGTAACAGACGGTTGTATGATTTTAATAATGTATTATGAATTTACACTAGGTTTTTACATCCTCCCCTAATGGAGACTAAACTGCAAAAACTACGGTGTCAAAATCAACACCGCCGGGTGTTCTGAGAGGACCACACAAGAGGGTGTCAGAATTCAACTCTGAAGCGTGTTATTTTAACACCAAATAGTGTGAAAACTAACACAATAGGGTGTTAAAATAACACCAACGGTGTTGAACTTTAGTGTGGTCCTCCTAGAACACCATCGGTGTTAATTTTAGTTTTTGCAGTGTACGAAACAATCGCATAAAAGGACATGCCCCATCTGAAGACCATGAGGTATTGAATCAATATGAATAATATAAACTGAACCGGACTCGATATACATTGTATATCGAGTCCGGTTCAGTTTTACAAATATTTAGAGGGCCCATGCCTATAATCAGAGGGTATATTGAGTCAATCCCACAATGTTTTAGAAAATATCACCTCAATATGTGTGATCCCACATAAATCCTCTTCTTAACACATAAAAACTCTGACTTTATGGCCCTGCCTAAAAGAATCTGAGCAAATCATATGCTGCGCCCTATATAATAGCTGACCTCCTTATCACAAGGTGAATGCCGAGCTAGAATTCGAAATAAATTCAACAAGTTCAAAAGTATCTTGTTCACACTAAAGCAACACTAAAGCCAATGAAAAGGCCATGGCGTACCCAGCCTCCACGACATTAAATAAATATTTAGCTATATTTTAAACAAACTCATATTATCTTGAGTAATATACGTTCAAGGCAAGACCTGATATGAGTAGCACGATGCCAACTGTTCAAGGAATTTATGGGTTTTTAAAAGCAGGGATTTTTTACAAAAGACAAGAAATTTACTAAACTGTACCAGGCTTATCGCTGGCTTGTAAACGTTGGTTTGTGAGTTATACCCGTACTCACATACATATGTGAGAAAAAAATCGATTCCGCTAATATATAAGACTTGTATTGCGCAAAATTGCCCAACTTTGACAAAACTGCCCCAAAAGGAAGAAACAATTAAAGGGTCCAAATACGTTTCCCAAGCATTTTGTTTTGCTATTTTGAAAGGTTGCAATTGATGTGCATTTTTGGGTTGGAATTCAGCTATATGTCAAATTTCGTTAACCACCTTTCGTTTGCATCCAAGGACTTACCTTTTGATATATCTATTGGAGTGGAGTAAGCAAAATTTAATCCACAAATTCACTAATGTCGGAACAGAATACGTGATAGACTAACCAATAATTAATCCATGCAGATGAAACATGCAGTACTTTCAGGTCAATACATTGTACACATGTCATGTCATATATCCCAAACGTCCTTTTCGGAAATTGACTACCAACCTGACGATCACCGCAAAAAAGGAGATAGCGTTATTTTTTCTTGTGAGATCTAGGATGATTTCCCTCTAAAAACAAGGCAAGGGTCCGCTCCGTGATTTTTGAAAAGTGGAAAAAATGGCAGGTAAGGGACGTTATGGATATCGTGACTTAAGACTTAAATGGACATGTTGAAAAAAAATCAAAATGTATGCTGCTATGCAACTAACAAACATTACTAAAATACACTTCAAACAACAATACCTGTGACATTGTAAAGAACACCAACCACACTCAAGTTCCCGTCATGGTTTGCAAGCTTCGGCTGTTCCTGCCTCTCACACTGCTATTACGACTTCTGTTTAAAATAACAGACCCCGCCCCGGCCCGGGTGCAGAGAGAGATAAATATTAGTTTGTGTCAGAGTTCACATGACTAGTTCAACCCGACAGAAGAGCTCATGGGAGCTCATGGTCCTTTTACACATTGAGGTATTAAAGGTGCTAGAAGAATTCACATAACAGGTACTATTTTAAAGCTATCTATCAAAAATATCATCATGTGAAAGGATTAAGCTGAGAATGATTTCTTTGGTAGTAAAATTCGACCGCTACACCAACTCGCCAAAACGTGTAAATCAAGTACATATTATATATCATCCATAAAATGTGTCAAATCGGATTTTTTCCTCAATTTAAACAAATCCAAGATGGCGCCCGAAATGGTCGCCAAAATGCTTTCAATCATAGAAAATGGCATATAACAACAAGAGTGTGTAAAATCGGAAAATCTTTTATTGCAATTGGTTTCTAATCCTCAGTAAATAATTTTCCATTATTGGTTTTTCCAATTTAAAGATAACGTCTAAAATGGCAGCCAAAATGGGAAAAATCATAGAAAATGGGTGTCCCAAAATAATTGTCAAATTGGAAACATTTTCAATGGAATATGTTTTTTCCAATTTAAAAAACATCCAAGATAAATAAAATCATACAAAATGGTGTATAACATCCAAATAACGTGTCAAATTTGAAAAATATTAATTGCAATTTGGTTTCTAGTCATTAGTAATTTTCACGTTATTGATTTTTTTTAAATTTTAAATACCCAAGATACCGTCCAAAAGAGCCGCAATACCCACAATCCACGATGCATGGTATACGAAATGTTCGCCAAAGGCTCAATTTAAATGAAGTTGCTGTTTTTCAGGTTTTTTAGAGGTAAAATTCCAATTTGATCACATAATCTGTAGAAAAAAGGGTAGTATGATGTTATTCTTTGTTTTCTCTGCGAATGTTTTATCTTGATTAAGCCATAGAGGATTAAGCAGACCGGATACTGAAATCGTGCTGACATGCGGACCATATAATGAGGGCGCTGTGCAAGGGACTGGTTGCAAATCTTTAAGCTCTCTTGCGATTTTAATCTTTGATTTCTTGATTTCGTTTTGGCATTCAAATTTATTTTTCGCGTTTGGTGTTTTTTTAGTATCCCCAAGATTCTCCTGTGATGTGCATTTTGCACTCTTAATGTTGTATGGACTGCTTTTAATAAAATTTTCGTCTTGACTTTTGAGTGTTCTACGAGTACAATCCCACATTGTTTTTATACTGCGTACATTTATAGTTACTGCGATTTTTAACTTTTGTGTGTTAATCATGGTACTAAAAGTGAGACCTTGGATGACTTCATTGACATCAAACCTATTTATGTTGCCTTGGATCGTGATTCTTAATTGCTTTATGAGGTCCTCACAGCTCCAGAACTGGATATTTTGATACCCTAACTGAACCATTTATTGCCAAGCATTGGACTGCGCAGTGACCACAACAACATTGATGTAACCCGCGTGAGTTCGTGCCATTGTTCTTCATGTATGACTAGACCAAAGTTCCTGAAACCAGCTTGTTATAAAAAAAATACGACAAAAGAAACATTACTCAAATTTGCCTTATTGGCTCTCCTGGTCGGAGATATAGAACTTAACCCAGGACCTAGATCATTGGAATGTCCTTGCCAGCTATGTCAAAAAGCAGCAAAGTAGGACAAGTAAAGCCATTGCATGTGATTGCTGTGAGAAACCTGGTTCCAGTTGGTTGCCTTGCTATGAATTTCCAAAGCTCTGAATAATCAACTCCTCATATTCTGTTGTGCCTAGGGAAGGCTTACCTAATTTTTCAAAAAACTTTCTTGGAAACTGGTTGATTTGAAGTATCAAACAGTTACAGCATCCTCTCCGATATTGACATTTAATTAATTGTGACAATTTATCTAAAATGACAATGTCTGCTCCAACCCATGCATCAAGTCCAAAAACCAGCAAATAAAACCAAACAAAATTGAGGACAAAAAATCATCTCAGAGACAGAGTCGGCGACAGCGTACTACCAGTTTGAAAATTTTCACATCTCAATTGTCGAATGTTAAAGCGGAAACTCCCAATTTTGAAACTTGTTTGTAATGAAAGACCCTGATGTGGTGATTTGTACAGTCTTTTCTGAATAAGTCCATGCGACAGGTGAAATATTCCACTAACGCATGTTTTTCGAGTGACAGACTGAACTGCAAAAAAAAGCGCGGCGGTGTCTTCATTGCCGTTAAAAATGCCTTGTTGCATTCAAATGAATCCCTCTGAATACTGACTGTGAAATTAGTGGATTTCGATCATGTCACCGGTTTGTCTCCAGTTTACCTCGGAGCTATATAGGACCGCCCTCTTCAGATGGTATGCAAAGGCGCTAGATGCCTCATTTTCCAAGATTCCTCCAAATCTAATATATGATGATTTGGAGATCTCAATACTCCCAGATGTGGAGCTGGGAAAAAACTGTATCCTTCATTACCAGGAGGTGCCTACCGGCTGTCAGGCAAGTACTTAATTGATGTTTTTAACTCACCTTTAATCTCATCAACGGTAGATCAATGAAATGGCAAATGGTGAGGCACGCAGGAGAGTGGCCCATCTCTCCTAGTCAGTGGCGTTTGGGCAAGACTCCCTCATAATGTGCTTGTGGGGGGTTCGCCACTCCTCCGTTAAAACAGAGGAGTGGTTTTGAATTCCCAGCTAGGCCGGTTGTAATATAAGTACAGTGTCCGTGTGATTATGACGTGTTCATACCACCCATCGTTATTGTGTTCGCCATTGAGTGCTGTTGGAATAAGTTGTTTCAGCACTGTAACCAAAATGGCATTGTTTACAAGACACGGTTTATTCCACGGACATGTTGCTATGGTAGCTAGGACACTCTCTAATTGGACAACCATCATCGGTACCTATTTTACTCCCGGGTGCGAGAGACCTACCAATCTTAACAACACCTCGACCTCTGACTACCAATACTCTGCTGAGTGGCTGAAAATGTCCCATATGAAGTGTGGATAAGTGATCACGAATGGTCGTTGGAGGGCAGTATTGAACCAAAATTACCCGACGACCGACCGAGCCGCAAAATTGTTTCTTCATAATAAAGGACATTTCAATGGTGTCAATGCCGAAATGAATAAATTTAACTCTGAATTGACTGACGATATTGTCAACAACAATTCCATTGATATTTTGTTTTCTTCATGTAAGAATTGCGCGTCTAAATTTTCATGGAAATACCATTCCAACAAAAATGTCCTTCCAGTCATTTCACATATCCGTGGATTAACAGCTCCATCAATAGGCCCAGTCAAAATAGCATGAATGCTGCCTTAACCCAATCAATGAATTTCAACCGATCAATTTCAAACAGAAATTGTACTGAGGAATAACTTTAAAAACAACATATCAAAAGTTCTACTAAAATCAAAGCGAGTGGAACATATTATTTTTAAGAGGGGGTTAAGGTTGTATTACAGGGGTCAAAATATGAAAAGTATCAAAACGCGTCGGAAACGTATGCCAACGTGTTCGTACATTTCAAGGATTAAAAAAAGGTTTATAGTTTGCCATATCTGCAGGTTGTCGTTCAAAGTTATGAGTCAAATAGGTTCAAGGTCACAATGGGGGTAAATTTTCAGATATATCCGTCGTGTATAAAAATGGTGGTTGTGCCAAATTGTTCGTTAATGGTAACAGAACCCGAAAATATACTGGTTGCACCCTCTATAATATTCGTTGTGCATAATTGCGAACGCAAAATATAACTGGGTGGTAGGGTCTATGGGAGGTCACTAGTCAGAGCTCTGTAATTCTTATATTAGAAAGTTCAAACAAAGAATCTTGTACATTTACTTATCTAGTGGGACAAATATTTAACAGTTTACAACCAGTCAGATCAAACTCGGACAATTCTATGAAATTTACCCAGGATGACCTTGAAATGTTATGAGCCTATTGTACCTAAAACTATAACGCGTAGATAGTGAAAATGATGATTGAAAACTATACCTTTTTTTAATCTGGAAATGTAACGAACACGTTGGCATACTTTCGACGCGATTTTGGGAGTTAGCCCAATAAATTGGGAAATCATTTAAATAATTCGAACAATTCTAATTTTTTACCCCGGTACAAACGGTGCCACCCTGTATTCTACATGTTCCACTAGGTTGATTTTGGTTAGATTTCGATTTTAAATATTATGGTTGGACTATTTCAGCGTAGGAGTCTATAACACCAAATTGTTTCTGTGGCAATTTGTGTGTGGGTCAAACATTACAATTATTGGACCCTTCAAAAGAGAGTAATAAGTAGAAAAAAACAAATCCTTATAATACAGCCAAAAAGAGCGGCACTGCAGATTGTGGGTCAAAATTTAGGAAAAACTAGTAGACAGATTGGTCGAAAATTAGGAAAGCAGGAAGTTTTACAAGAGAGTCGTTTACAAAGAGCCAGTTTAAAAATAGATCAATCCTAAGGCCCGTCTGGAAGTTTGTACATCCAAAAAAGCAAAAAGTGTAGGAGGTCTACTTTTAATGTCGCTGGGAATCATTGGTGGAGCCAAGGAACAAAGCAGAGCAGAGCTCGGAAACCGTCAATGTTGTTCAGTCTCTTTACTAAAGAAAGACTCACAGATTTCCCGGGATCTTGGACAAGTTAGTGGTTCCTTGATATTCACGATATTGCAATCAACACCGATGGGTTTTTTTTAAAAAAAAATTACTCAATGATTTAAATCCCAATACGGCAGCCGGGCAAGACAACAGTACTATCGTGTCATGAAATCGTGTCCATACAAGATTCCACGATTCTTCAAAAGATTTACAGGAAATCAGATCTCACTGGAACTCTTCCGGTAGAACTGGTGAAAAGCTAACATCACTTCCATTACAAAAAAAAAAACAATTAGCTCAGATCCGGCAAATTATCGCCCAGTGTCCGCAGTACTACATTGGCGAAAATTTTAGAACACATTATCATAGAACATATAATGGGCCACTTTGGAGAAAACAGGAAATCCTAGCTGAACCAAACAACACGGCTTTTTAGAAAAGGACGCTCATGTAAAACGCAGCTGGAAGCTTTGACCAACGACCTCAATATTCCAGTCAATCTCCCTCACCACCTTTGCTACCCCTTTTCGCCATTTCCCCCCCAACCCCCCCCGTCTCCCCCCCCCTACCCCCCGACTTGTCCCCTCCCCCCATCTCATTCCTCCTCCCCCTCACTTCCATTAATCACCCCCCCCCCCCATTCTGGAAAATCGTAGCCAAGTCGTCCATCATCATGGATTTCAGCAAGGCGTTTGACACCGTCCCCCATCTAGACTCCTGACCAAACTACATCAGGTTGGAATTCGCCACAACATTATACTCCTGATCGATCCTCTCACCAAAACGTATCAGAAGGTTGGAGTTGAGGGAATCATCTTCAAGGTCTCAGTAGAGATCCTGGCCGTTTTTTGTTTCCTAAGGGGACGGCTGTTGGGCCCCTTGCTGTTTTTGTTTTAATCTACAGCAATGGACTTGCCAGATGAGCTCTCATTCCAGTGTAGACTGTTTGCAGACGACTGCATAGCTTATAGAGAAATAAAAAGAGCCCCCCCCCACCCCCCCCCCCCCAGTTGATGCAAAGATCCTCCACGGATGATGTCATTTTAAACTTTGCCAATGAGGAAACACCTGGCACGAAGATGCGGCTTTAAAGTAAAAAAACATGTTATCAATGAGGATCACTCACAAATAAAACCCATCATTAATCGTTATCATATGGAAAAACACTATCGAGAGGTTGAAACCACTACCCTTACCTAGGAGTGGAGTTGTCATATGACCTTTCTTGACATACAACATATAAATCAGACTGCCACCAAAGCTAATAGAACTCTGGGTTTCGACTTAGAAGAAAACTTTCCTGTTGTGACAGAGCCATTTTAAAGAAGTTGTCTATAAAACGCATTAGTTCGACCAATCCTAGAATACTGCCTGACGATATGGGAACCCTCACCAGAAAAAACATCGACACATTGGACCAAAGTTCAAAAGACCGTGCTGCTCGATTCATTTTCTTTATAGTGCTCTATTCTAAAGAAGAATAAGAGTCACGGAACCACTCGACATAGGCGCATGAAAGCCCGACTCTGTACCATCTACAAAGAAGAAGAAACTCATGGCATCATTCCTTAAAGAACTATTGTCATCTCATGCACCAAACTAATAAAGACCAGACTACAACCAGACCAAACACCAGGTAATACCATGGCCGCTTCATATCTACGACCGAACAAGACCAAACAAGAACAACTACCTTCACTCGCTATACCCATGGACTATACTAGAATGGAATTACCTCCCCGATTACATCAGGACAGCTACTTCAATTGACGCTTTTAAAACTCAAGTTCCACTGACCTCGCCACCATTGCGCATGATGCTCACTTTCCAGCGTTACCTGTACGGGACAGCCAAACCAGACGATTGTACAGTAGCTGACAGATACAGATACCTTAAGAAAGCATATTTAGCAGCATGAATTGAAAAACCGTAGTTTACTCACAGATCACTTTGAGGAGCTGCAGTACTTAGGAACACTAGTCTTGTAGGACAAAACAAACTGAGGCATACATGTGCAATTATTCTCCCTTTTAATTATATTCGTTGTAACCACATAAAGTTCAGTGCAATTTCACATACAACATGCTCCATCAAAATCCTATACTCAACTAATTCAAAACTGACAGTTAGCTACAGAGCCTGGTCAGTTGACCAATCAGAATTCGATATTAACAAAGGGTAAATGGCAACGAGCTTAAATAACATAGAGCGCGGACTGTTGGCAGATTTATTGTCAGTGTGTTTACAAACAAACCTAAACCTAATGCTCTGAAATAGTGGCAAATAGAAAACATCACAAAAACGGCCATTGTTTTTAGGATAATGTACTTAATTGTTACAGGAAATCGTGGTTATGTAAATAATGTATTGTTATTACAGTTACCCTATTTATCCTCATTTTACCGCGTTTTCATCGAAATGAACGAAGCGGGCAATATGCATAAATCAAATAAATTGATTCAGGAAAGTGTTGCCTATTTTGGTGCCCATGAAGCCCGTTTTTTGGGCACCAAAATAGAGAACACTTTCCTGAATAATAAACAACAAGGTCTGAAACACGCAAAAACTTACAAAATAGTTTAGTTAATCTTAACAAGCCCGCCAAATCATACGTGCACGATCAAAAACACCAAATAGTGAAAAAATGAAGTATTTGAGAACATTTGTCATACCGTCTCCTGCATATAGACATACAACGATGACGACTCAAAATCTACACTAAACAGCTGATTGTGGTTTACACCAGTACAGAATAAACAAAGATCAATATATAACTTTTGATCTCAAGTTGGAATTTTGACACGCACGTATAGAAATTACAGAATCAGATAAAAAGTACTGCCCTGTCTTTATTACACGGATTTGAAGCCAACCACTTGTGTTATGTTAGCACATCTATGCTAGTAACAAAAATACTAAAATACGAATTTTTATGATTTTTTTTCGATGTTTTGGATCAGCAAATCGCTGTTTATCCCTTTAAGATGGCGATATCTCATGATCTGGCAGGTGACAGCGGTAAGGCTATCGATCAAAAATTCTTTGCGGCAATTTCGATATACCAGCTTCGGTTATTTTTTGTTCCGATGATATTCCTTTACCTTTCTGAAAGGTTAGTTTCATGTAAAATGGTACTTCACTTCAGTCATATCCAGTGGTGACCAACGCCGGTGTGAAAGGAGATAATGGTCCGGCAGGATTCATAGTCCGGGCTCCATAGACGACAACGGAATAAAGCGTGAAACTCATGTTGCGTGAAGAGTCAACTGAATCGATGTCCCTATTGTTCCCCATTGTTCCCCAACTTCCCGGACTGTGAGCCCCGAGGACTATATCTCCTGCCACACCGGCTTTCAGGAATCACACCACTAAATAACTCCCCATAGACTTGTGTACAAAATGACCTCTCACCAAACGTCAATTTCTCGGCTATAAAGCGACTGGTTATGTCAAAACTGGATTTTTTGGGAAGATTAGGACCATACTTCTTCAACAAAAATGAAAATGTCATATGATGAAGGCTGATTTTTTTAGCTACAGAGCATCGAAGATTTGCATGCTTTCAACACGCCCACGTCCAGTTTTCAATTTTTTCTAGATGGAAGATTGCACAGTCCCAAAAGGCCTCAGAAATTATACAAAAAGCAACAGACAAAATCTTTACCACCCAAAGGTTTGTTACTAGTCCAAACATTAGATTAATTTCAAATTGCATTTAAAGACACAACTTAATCAACATTGTATGACTCTCATTGAGGCAAGGGCCATATTTGGGACGCTAAACACTGTCTCAGCACTGACGTCGTTCTACACACTAGTTATTTAGTGGTGTATTAGGAAGAGACAGGAAAATTTCTGAAGACACCTATTTATAATATTGGACATGTATTATTCTATTCAGTACGGAGCCATTGTAGCACCAAAAATATAGAGACCAGAAAT
The DNA here is from genome assembly GCA_023653785.1 of Ophioderma brevispina. Classification (NCBI taxonomy): domain Eukaryota; kingdom Metazoa; phylum Echinodermata; class Ophiuroidea; order Amphilepidida; family Ophiodermatidae; genus Ophioderma; species Ophioderma brevispina. The sequence continues at coordinate 6,499 of JAMKCH010040854.1, read as the reverse complement.
GAGTAAAAAAATGATCTCCAGCAATGTTCTTATTTTTGCTATCTGTGAAGATAGCACATTTTGAGAAGAGATCTGGTTGAAGGATGGAAGATGAAGCACTACAAAAGACCCGATTTAGCTTTTACAACTCTGAGTCAGAATACTAATTCACATGATATGAACAAAAATTCTATCAAAATGGCACATTTAAAGCACCATTTTACATGAAATGGGTGCTTTTAAACAAGATATCCACCAATTCACATGCATTGGGCGGATTCCAGCCCAGAAGAGAGAGAGGGGCCTAAAAGCACCCAAATCAAGTTAAATTGGGTGTATTTCACCCAAAGTGGCTCATAAGACACCCAATAATGCAATTTTTTATTTTTGTGTAATATTAACACATCCCGGTAACAAATGTTCTCCTGTGAGTAACTCAGGAAATATAATTCTAATCAATCAATCACATCAACATCATGGTATGTGTTGCCTAAGGTTACAGGAAACAGTGCACATGTTTGAAACTGCCTTGAAATGTTGATCGGAAGGTTTATTTTAATATAGATCTGCTATCATGATTTTATATAATGCAGGACTAAAGAATGAATCCATTAAATTTGATGATCATGCATTTCCCATTTTCTTGGACTTTGCATCTGGATCATTCCAAATTTACACCACGATCCTTACGTCACGAACAAGTACTCGGGATTCAGGGGACAGTCCCAACATGCAAATGGCAAGGCATGATACATCATTGAGACTAGAGTCTTGTTCGTCATGGATAACCTTGTATTGCAGCTTGATGACCACCCAAACAGTGTGGCCGGTACCCACCCCCCCGGGTTACCCCCCCCCCCCAATCGAATGTTACTGAAATGTGCCCGTAGTAGTATTTTTTTAAAAAAGACATGTAAGCTACATGCTATGACGTACTCGACCTAGGCCTAGGGCTATAGGCCTGACCCTCTTTAATGTGTGAATTTTGAAAATGAAGAGTGCCACATGCCGGACGGTACACAACGATAGTGCATGGTGCAAAATTTTGATCACGAACCACGGCTGCAATTGTGAGTCACGTCATAAGTAAACCTGTGATCAAGCCCAGGCTAGGAAAATGATTCGATCTCAAATTGGCACCGACTCACCAAATTTACTTGCAAAACTCTTAATTGGCTCAAAATTGATCTCTAGGGTATAGGATTGATGCTTACACATGCAGAAACATTCAAGTCATCGTGACCGACTCAAACAAGGCTTGGGCCAGATCTGATGCATGAATTCTGTAGGAATCAAACCACTAAATAATCCCATAGACTGGTGTACAAAATGACCTCTCACCAAACGCCATTTTCTCGGGCTATAAAGCTACTGGTTATGTCAAAACTGGATTTTGGGGGGAAAGATTACCCAACTTCTTCAACAAAAATGAAAATGTATATGCTGGAAGGCGATTTTTTAGCTAAAGAGCATCGAAGATTTGCATTTGCCTTTCAAACGCCCACGTCTAGTTTTCAATTTTTTTCTAGATGGAAGATGCACAGTTCCCAAAAAGCCTCAGAAATTATACAAAAATGCAACAGACACAATTTACCACCCAATGGTTTTTTACTAGTCCAAAAACATTATGATTAATTGCAACTGGCATTTAAAAGACCCAACTTAATCAACATTGGATTGAATCTTCATGTAGGCAAGGGCCGTATTTGGGACGCCAACACTTTCTCGGCACTGACAGGGCGTCTGCTACACCTAGTTTAGTAGTGATGTGATTCCTTCATGAACTCAGATAATAAGCAGACGCTTAATGACTCGCTGAGTCGACTTCACTTTTCGTGAGCAAGCGTTTCTATGGCAGTGGCGTAACCAGCGGGGGTGCGAGTGCCGAGGGAAGGGGCCCCCGCCAGCCACCCCCCCCCATGGAATGACCGTTTCTACAGTGTCTATGGAGAGGCCCCAAATTCGCCCTCCCCACTTATGCCCTCTTTTTGCTTTTGCAAAGGTCTAGTTGCGCCACTGGCTCTATGGTTAGCTCTTTGGTAAATGGTCAGTGCATGTGATGGTCACATGCACATCTCCATTCCTGCCCAGTCCCATTATTGCTCTGCATGAATGATCACGTGAATTAATTGAAACAAAGGATTAGGTTACCAAATCAAGCATTCATACAGTGTAGCTATGACTTGGTGCAGAGCCATAACTGGGCCTACACCTGACTTGGTGCCAGAGCCATACAATGGGCCTATGAAAGCGCAACGGTATTTGAGATTTTAACACAGTCAAATAGGTAATTGGCTAGTACATTATACAGGGTGTTCCACAAATAAATGCAAATCCGCGCAGTTGGTGCTATAATTTCAAAATACTGAGAATTATTCAAATTTTATAACATTCTAAATGCGAAATTGTTTCGTACTCGTTCCAATTTGTTCCGATACGGTTCACTGTTGAAAAAAAGGCTATTATGTAACCCCTGTCAATTTTACCCCATTCCACGTTTGCGTTTAGATCTGAAGCCGGTTCACCATGAAAAGTTGACAACAAAATGTCTTAACTTTAAAAGACTCCTGGTAATAATATGTCCTTTTTAAAGGTTGCAATGTTGCGAGATATCTGTACGGCATATCCTTTTCTCACACAGACTGTTCAAATTTTCCAATTCGATTTGCATTCACTGTTTTTAGAACCAACGCGATACGTAAGTAAGCCACATTTAGCCATTCCAAGTTTGACTGAGTATACACACAATCAAGGCATGCTAAAATATGCAGGTGCCTGTTTTTGTTTTTTCTGCTCTTTATCTTACTACTTAAGGTTTGGTTCAATTAACCCAGTATAAACATTGCAAAGACATATTTAATATTAAAACGCTTTGGAAGAAAACATGTCGGACAAATAAGGAAAATGGTCTCTCTTCACAATGAACAAAGTTCTTGATATTGTGTTCAGGGAGGTAAATAAATAGAAAATGGGTGGGCCATGGCCCACCCAGTTAATTATTGGCCCCCCCAGTAAATTCAGTCTGCCCAAGACCCAAAATGGCCCACCCAGTTAAATATTTGGGACCCACCAAGTAAATTATCTGGCCCAAAAAATATATTTATATATTAGGAAGTTGCAGAATTCAGTTAAATAATGAATGCTAATAAATAGTCACTGGCAATTTAACAATATTCCTGAATAGGCAGGTATGAACTCTATACCTACAGATTGTTTGCAGTAAGTAGCTAAAAACCATAAATGCCACTGCATTTTTAGTCATAAAATCAAATTTATTAAAAACCTGTAATTTCAAATCAAACAATAAAATATTAAAGAATAAAATCTCTGACATTTTTTGTCCAAAAAGCCCACCATTTTGAATTAATCAAATAAAACAAAATGCAGTTAAAGGGATCCAAAGTATTCAATGACTTTTAAATAAATTTGTTTTTGGGTCCTTTTTGTTTTTGCCTAATCTTCACTCTAGTATATATTAACTTAAAAATACTATATATTTTTCACTATACCAAAAAGCTGCTCCTCCAAATAAAGACCTAAGCTACTGAGAAGCAATATCATATCTTCAAAGACTTCTAGCATGAAAACATGTGGATTTGATCTTTGGACTCCGGGGCAAGGAGGCCTCAATATTGCATATGATTTGATTTAACAGTTACAAGTGGACTGACACTGAACAAGGCGCACTAGCTGGAAGGGGCAGACATAGGGAATTTGCAGTCAATGTTAGATTCATGGATGAACAATGAAAAAAAAAAGTGTAGAAAAGAGACAAATAATGATGTACTATACATATTATTGCCTTTGCCATACAGTCAAATAAACTGTATCAAATTGTTTTTTCATTGTTACACATTCTGCCAATACTAAAATTCAAGTGAGCGATATTAGTGAACATCAGAAAGCGTGTTAGTGTAATGAGTTATTTGTTTCTTGCCATTTTTTTTGTATTGTTGAATTGTTGTCAATATTTGTGGTTAATTTTGTTGCTTGTAAAACTTTTAAAAAAAATAATAAATTTGTGAATTACAATAAAAGAATAAAATGTTGTAGTAAAACAATGGCATATGTCAATCAAATAAAATTTTATAATGAAAGTTAGGTTGTGAACAACAGTTTCATACAAAATAAGTTGAAAGCCTTATTTACTTCGTAGTAATTTTACATTTACATTTAATTTTAATTACTACACAAAAAATTATATTTCAAAATCTTGAGTCAGCCTTCAATCACTTGTAGATTTTAAATTATTAAAAAGGAAACAACAAATTTCAACTGAGCGCTACAATCCATAATACTCCTATTTGATTTGTCGGAAACAAGTGATACCAGTTAAAATCGATTAATGCTATGCCTCAATACTTTCTTCATTTTATAAACGAATTAATTTTCAACCTTCTATTCTACAGTTCGGGAAAATACTTATGTGTTTGGTGAAGCTTATGACTTACGTTTTAAGGAGGTCTGCCACCCTGCTGCACCAAAATTGATGAGCCATTGAATTCCTGTCTCATGGGATTTTATAGTGCAGTGACACTCTTAGTTGCACTCAATACCACCGATCAAACCCTTTAATACAATAGTAAAGAGACACGAGATTTTTAGGTACCAAAATTGTATGAATATTGATTGGTTGACGAAACAACTACAAGAACATTTTAAAGGTTAGAACCAAACTACAGCAACCAAAACATTATTTGAACTTGGGTTTCTGTCTAATCAGCCCCAGAGAGAAGCATACTAAATCGTTTATACATAAAGACAGAGTTGGGCTTATTAACCTAGTTGTGATTTAATACATTGTTGCCTTCTATATGTAAAAAAGAGTTCGAAATGAGTGGCACTTTTTCCGGAAATGTCCTTGTGTCTCTGCTTACAGGCAGTTAAAATCTTGTTACAGAAGATGGTATCTATACTTAAAAGTTGAATAAAATAACCCATTTTGACCTATAAGCCTTTTGTTTTTATAATAGCAAATTTGTTGAGGAATTTTGGAAAATAAAGTTGGCCAAACCCAGTAAATTATTTTCCATACTTTTGGGTCAATTTATTAAAGTTGGCCCACCCAGTAAATATTCTTATTACCTAACTGATTGTGTTTGATGTAACTCAAAAGTTTGTTTTCAGTGGTTTATTGTGTTGTTTGTTGTGTCGACCAAAAGGTCCATATTATACATATTATATATTGGTCTTCAAAAAATCCATTCATACCATTTCCATTATTTGGCCTCTAATCCTCCGCTGCAATTTGCAATATTAACGTGGATTGTCAGACACATGAAGATAAAACACTTTAAGTTTGCCAAGTCGCTAAGGTACATTATACAATAGGAGTAGAGGAAAATAATGCACAGACGATAAAAGGACTGTGGATAAAACACTAAGTACAAATATTTAGTATTAAAATATTTTGAAATTATAGCCCCAACCATTTCATTCATTTGGTGATTTAATCCTACGCTGCAATTTACATTATACACGCAGATTTGTCAGACCACCTGGAGATAAAATTTGGCCAGAAATCGCCTAAGTTACTAGTTAAATATGCGTAGAGACAAAATACACAAACAGACAATAAAAGACGTGCATGGATATAATAAAACAATGACGACAAATATTTTAGTAATTTATTTTTCTAAAAAAGACCAGGGATTAGACCATGGAGATTTTTGACGTTGAAAGACTTTTTTATTACCACTTTTCCAGGTGAACCTGTTTCAACGAGCTAAGGCAAACTGGAATGGGGTAATTTGATAGCGAGTACATAATAGCTTTGTTTTCAAAACTAGTAAACCGTATCAGACAAACAATTGAACGGATGGAGAAACAAGTCGTCATCAGAATTAATTTATAAGGATTTGAAATAATTCAGTAATTGTGAAAATATAGAACCGACTGTGAGGATGGCATTTTTTGGGCGGACACCCTGGACCGGTGAATGGTAAAGCTCGGAACTTCTCTATGTGTCTCAAAGGGAAATTTGTAATTAGAATTTATCGGATATCGATATAAATTCAAGTCAAGTTATCATTTTTGTGCGATTGTGCTATTTCATAATGAACAGACAGAAATTATCGTTTCAAGGGCGACGGTGAATTGTATCAGGGATCACCCGGGTGATCTCCAAATCTAATTACAAAATCCCTTTTGATAACGCCTGCAACTTTCGAGCTTTACTATAGCTATAGTTTACTAGCAATACCAACACAAAAACTGTGTACTGAAGATAATCAAACTACAAGTGAAGCCTTATTTATTTTTATTTGATTTCGTTGCTTTTCTGGCTTATAATATCACTCTCTTTAAAATGGTTAGCCTCCTTGATTATATAAATTATATACAAGGGAATGAGACAGACCTTTTTAATGATAAGGGGTCCACAGGGGGATGCAGTCTTCACCTCGAAGCGCCAGCAACATGTTCTTACTATTTAGAAGAAACCATTTCAAACTGAAAGGATTTTCAGAACGTTTACGTTTACTGTCATAAATTTCAAACCAGTCGGGTCTTACGGGTATTA